>JBCEWB010469121.1:0-19594 GCA_039654565.1 Peronia peronii | reverse complement strand
ATATAACAACCTTTGGTGTTCCTTACACATGTCCTGATTTTTGCCTGAATCAGATTGCATATATTATAGTGTGTAATCCAAAAGCCTTGAAACACTGATAATAAATTTCAAATAGTCATTTTCTGAGACTGACATGATAGTATGACAATGTATGTCTTGATAACCAGTTGAAAGACATCCATTAAAACACATCTTGATCACAGCAGTGTCCCTCACTGCTCTCTTTTCTTTTTTTTTCATGTTCACATTTCATTCAGTAATAATGATATTATTTGTTTGCTTTGTGTGTCAAAATTCTGTCAATATCTGAACCATTGTCGGAATCTCAAGAATCACACACAAAGTTTTATATGATTCAAATTTTCTTTCACAGCCTTTATACATGTCTCAGAAGCAGGAAAAAAACTACTTTATTGACCAAGAGTCTAGAGACTGAATCATTGTCATTATGAATATATAAGGAGAAAAGAAAGAAAAGTGCTAAGAAAAAAAACTATTTACCTGCTTCAGATCAAAACCACAAGATTTTGTCTTAACTGCAAGTGAGTCCAAATCAACAAATCTGAAAAACATCAGCCCTATCCTATCCCAAGCACCCACTAACTTCATTTAATCAGGGAACCCTAACTGTTCAATGTTCAATACCAGCACCCACCACTTCTCTTCTCAGACAAGTCAGGGATCAAAGTCCACCTGGCCTTCTGTTTGCCCTACACTGCTGGGTGGCATTGTGAGGCTTTGCTAGCCAGTGGTCACTCTGGCAGCTGATTTCACCTGATTGAACTAATTAATTTCTCTTTCCATTTCCCTCCTCAACATAGTGGCTTACAATAATAACTCAAAGGACCAGCTCATGTGTGACACATTACCAAGACTTCTGACTTTGAATGACACACTATATGAATAGCGATTAGTGTTCAGACACAATATATATCTACATTAGCATTGATCTCTTGCAGAGAAAGTATTTTCCTTGTAAAAATGGTTTGAAGTGAGTTTCATGGAAAATTTCTAGACATTGTCTTCCTTAGATCCTTTCATCTCCTGCCCCTATCTTCCCATTCTTTGCCTTTAATATAATATTTGTGAACTAGTATAACTGAATGAGATACAATGATGACAACAGACATTTTATGATATTTCATGAGTCATGAAGGCACTATACAACTTAAATAACATCTTGAGAGATTTTGACATGATACTTTGCTTTCCTACTAGTGTTTTTTCTAAATAGTTTTGGATTAGTACTGGCTGCTTTGGGAGATATTTTTGACATTTTATAAACTCAAAGTAGGCATGCATTGTAATTGGCCATGAGAAAATAAAACATCATAATAAATATGTCAGTTTTTCAGGTCTCTGTCTTTTTAACATTAGGTGCCAAATTCTTATATATACAAAAAGCTTGAAACTTCCTGATGCTCATTCCATAGAGAATCTGTGAACACCACAATTCACGACAGTTTTAATTTTTTCTTTATCACTGCTCCATAAAAAAACATATATCTTCAGAAACTATTGTCGAAATACACACAAAACTGATGAACAGAATCAATGAACATTTCCCTTTTCACCATCATGTAGGCTTATTTTAACTGTCATATCAATATTAATAGACGAAAATCAAAATAAGTCAAAAATCAATTTAACGAGCTTTGTGGGTAATTAGAATATCTAAGCCTGCCATATGATATGTAGAAGAAAATGTCAGATTATTACATAAGTTGTACATAACATTTTTGTATAACTTGTGAGCAAAATTTGACATAGATCTACAAGTAGAAATATAAATTAGTGGCTCTCAAGACAGTCAAAATGTTTCACTACTAGATCTTGATATCTAGATCTTGATCTCGAGCTAGAACTTTCATTGACGAAACCAACAGCCTGCATCTTACACAGGCCTAGATTTTATATGCCACAGTACATGATGTACTTTATTTTACCTATAAATCACTAAATCTTTCTGAAAGAGGCGACAGAAAAGAATAAAGAACCAAAATCAAAACATCGCTATTGTCAGTAAGATTGTCAGCAACGAAGATCTAGGTCTGAATTACAAACTTGGACCTTTCATTCAATTAATTTCAGGAAACAGATTGAGATCTGAAGCTGGATCCACAAACCTAAAAATACGTGACAAAACAAGCATGTATTTCACAGACAAGAGAGAGACTAACTTAAGGTTGAACGGGCAAACAGCTGATAAGGTAAACATACTAAGCGTACGTCTGCTGGCCTCATGCTCATGATGTTCACAGCTGCTTGACTTTACCTTGGATCTATGCTGGATCTATCAGTGATGGAGAGAAAGATAATTTATGTCGAAATTTCAAAGAAAGAGCTATATTCTTCCTCCGTTCAGTCATTTCCTATTTATTCCAAAGAGGTCAAATTTACTTACCGATAACGCTGCAACTTCGAACAGTCTTGTATTCACAAGTAACGATACTCTCAGGGTTCACGAATAGCCCGACAAAGTAGAGCACACAGACTGATAACCTTTGTTTTCGTTGTAGTCTGTCACGTGACTTCATGAGCTAACACGCAAAGGTAGGCTAGCCTTGGCTAGACATAGGCTAGTGGTTGTGCTGACGTCAGGACAAATTTTATGCCAGTAGTCTCCCCTTGATATTACTGATCTGTACTGCTGCAACTTTGAGTCAGTGATTTTTTCTCTTTTGCCCCAGCAAATAGGAAGAATAATGTTGCAAAAGAATATATTGCCCTCCTAGTCTAAGATGAGTTTTCAAAGCATCATTTCAACCAAAAAACAAAAAATTAAAGGACGAGATTACAGGCATGATAATTTATTATATACTTGTCACCAAATGTTCAGAGCATCGGTGGTCTAGTGGTAGAATACTCGCCTGCCACGCGGGTGACCCGGGTTCGATTCCCGGCCGATGCAGTTGTTATCTTTTTTTTTCTTTTATATTTAAAATTAGTATGGTTCATAGTTAATATTTTTTATAGATAGTATTATTTGTTGCCGGCCTATTTTTCCTATTTTCTTTTCCTTTATTTTTTGTCTTTGGGGAGGCCCATTTCTATTCATCTGGTGTTTTGTTTTAATGCATCTTACAGGCAAAATAGTCCCTGGTATATAACCATGCCAACAAGTGAATTCACAGACTGCAAACTATGCCATTTTTCTAAATCATATGCTGGAGTATGTTTCTGCTGTCAACGTCATCCGTTGATATTTGTATCGCCGAACATTGGGAGGAAATTGTTTTCTTTGTTGTTGTTGTTGTTTTTTTAAAAAGGAGAAAGTTAAAAAAATAAAACATTTTGCTTTCTTTATCTTGTGCCCGTTCTTGCTTGTTTTTAGTGTCTCAGCCCACAATCATGTGGCTGCAATTTGCAATAGATTCAAACATTTACTTCATTACCTTCATTTTTGGTCATTTAACTGTAGGCCTGTCATTTTATTAAACTTCTTTTAATTCATCTGCCCCTTTTTTTTTGAAATTCACATTTCCTGTCTACTGTCATCAACTGCATTAATACTCCATGTAGTATGACATTATTATGTATATACATCTTAGGGTTGTTTCAGAAGTTTCACGTCAAAAATACAATAGGGGACATTTGAAACATGCATTTTGAGGGAACAGCAAATCATGATTGTTTTATATGTACAGTTTGAGGTTTCCAAGGAATTAAGCATGCATCTACTTTTGGTTTATGAAACCCAAGTAAACTTTATAAATGTGCACAATTTTTTATTTTGCGATATTATTTGAAACCTATCAATTAATTTTTTTTTTTTCTTTTAATTTTTTGAAAGTCTGCACATACTCACTTTCTGTCTTTTGGATTTCACTGACATACTATTTCGTTCATTACCTTTAAAGTTATCATTACAGACATGTCTAACATCCACATTTCCTCTTTGCCACTCTTTCTTTTACCATTTCTCTATATCAAACTAACTTAGTTTTCATTACTTCCCTCACACCTTCCTTTCATGAATAAGTGCATTTTTCAATCATGCAGAGTTTCCTTATTCATGTTCACCTCCCCTGAAGACTTCAAGACCATAATATAAGACTTGACAATCAATTTCTTCCATTGCTCTCTATAGGCTACTGTTGGAGTTAAAAATAACTAAATAAAAATAAGAGACTTAAAACATGGTGCTTATAACTTTGGAGGAAAAGTTATCGTTAAAAGAAGGGCTTACAATAATTTTGCTGCAATCTGCAACAGATTCAAACATTTCTAAAGCTATTCATCTGTCTTTCATCTTTTATCCACCTTAGATGTAGATATTCTGGAACTTTTATCAAATTCATCGGCTTATGACAATAAACTAAAAGTTTTCAACACTTGGGGTTCTGAGGATTTTTAAACAAAATTAATCTAAAACAATTAACAAACAAAGTATTCGTTTTTATGGATTTTATTGTCACAAACATTGAAGACATAAATTTACAAGAATTTTATTTGAAAAAAAAAAAAGCAGATGAAGAAGAAGAGGAACAAACTCATCCATCATACAAAACTTTTGACTGTTATGTTAATGGTAGGCCTACATAAAACTTTCACGGACAAAGAAAAGATAGTTTAGGACTGGGCATTTTTTTCACACAGCCCTGACAAAATATTATCAGCTGAAGTAAAAAATTGTTTCCCGCAGTTACTTTCAACCAATATTAATACTACTGCTACAAACAAAACCAGAATTTACTGAAAAACAAAAGTGAGAAAGTATTTTTAACATTAGTTCATCAGCTTGTTAGCTTACATCAAAAGCATTAGTAAATACATTACAGTTGTAAGTTCAGATAAGCTTATCCACTACATAGCACAAGGAGTGAACACACAGCAGTTTGATAAACAATGCAAGCATCTTATTTCCTAAGAAGATTTTGTTTTGTACTGAAAACAATTCATGTTGTTTTTCTCTCTCTCTCTCTCCCTCTTTTTTTTTTTTGTGTCTGTTTTTTTTGTTTTTGTTTTTGTTTTTTGTTTTTTGTAATAAAAAGTTTAATCTCTTGTAAAATGTTATTGTATTGCCATATGAAAATTTAAAATTCTCTCTAATAATAGACCGTGAGTAGGTATTGTGTTACCCTGATGTTGAAATTACAATGATCTTTGTTGATATGTAATGGCCAAAGGCATGACCCATTTCAGTTCTTCCCTGAAACATTTGTCCTCATTCTCAGAACATTAACCATCATGCATGAACTCTAAGACCTATTCATGGAATTTCAGGCATTATTTATGAAACCGCTGATTATGAGAACAGGTGATTGATATACAGACAAATTTCTTAGAATATTCATTTAGAAAAATAATGTTTGGTTTGTTTGAATCCAAAGATCAAAAAAATGTTTTTAAAGAAGTGCAATAATAAAATTTCTTAAAAATATACAATAACAGAAGACAATAGAAAGGCAGTGTATTACAAAAATAATAAGAGTATGTGGGAAATATACAAGAAAATAAGAAACATTAAAAAAATATACTGTACAGCATAATTAAACAGATACAGTAAGGTTCAAAGCTTGAAAAGACAGAAGCAGATGGCAACCCAATTCATTGATAAACAAATGATGTACTGGAAACTTACTGGAAGCTATGATTTCAGGTCAGTGTGTTCATGTATTATAAAATTCACTCCTGTGACAAAATATGACCACTTAAGTTTATTTATCTTGAATTATGCACCTATTTCATTGGAAGGTAACTGGCCAAAGAATTACTGACACTACTTTTGCTTGACCCACTTTCTCCACTCTCTTTTTTTCCTTAATTCTCCTAAATTGATGCCTTCACCATAATTTAATGTCATGATTTCTTGCTCACTCTGACATTTCTTGACAGCTGAGAGATTACACATCAAAATGGAGAGAGGGCATGTCCAAAGTCTACTGAAAAACATAAACTAAAAAAAAATTTCCTACTTTTGTCATTTTATTCTCAGTACATGTATGTATCATCTTTGACCAAGGACCTCTGACATTCTTTATTACAAACACAGATTTCCATTTCAAGTTTACACAGACTTTGGATAATAAAATCTGAAATGGTAAAAGTTACACATTCAGTTAAAACTGTTAACTTTTTCCTTTTTCAAGAAGGCTGTTATGATTTTTGTGTGTATATGTGTAAGTGTTCTTTTTTGTTGTTGTTCTTGTTCTTCTTTTTTTTTCGCATACAAATGTATGGCAACCAAAATGAGATTCACTGAGCTGAAGTGGGTAAAAATATAGTCAAGTCAATTACATGTATGTGCTTTTCACACAAATCTCAAATTTGGAAGCAACAGGATAAAGAACTCAAACAATGAAAATTACAAAAAAAAAAAAAATACACACAAAAAAATCCCTCAAAATTCAATAACATAAACAAAATTTCATGGCATTATTTTGTGGTTTTTATCTTCTCTAAAGACATATATATGTGGAGAATTGGATAAAACCTCTGTATAAAATCATATTATAGATCAAGTATATTTCTGAGACAAAACATTGAATGAGCTATCAATAAATGTTTGAAAATTCTGAGCATTATAAAATATTCTCTGATGAAACTCCCTTTTGTTTCTTTGTAAAAACTTATGTAGGTATATGAATATCATAAATACATGTGCTCATTATTAATTAATTCCATTAGATGTGAGTATTGCTCACTCTCTGGCTGGCTGAAAACTACACACCAGTACATATGAAAGGTTGTGATGTCAATCCTCGTAAAGGACAAGATACTGACGTTCTACATGATGGTCTCAAAGGACAGGAGGAGAAAGATTCATGAAGGAATATGCTGGCATGCCGTCTTGTACTGACTTAATATTGACCAGTAACGACTACATGTAAACATGCATTATGAAACTAAAGACAATCACTTCCAGTCAGCTATATAGTTATAAATAACAAATTATTCTTTCAACCTGACTATCATTGCTAATGAGGATAGTTGACTTTTCTAGCTGAAAAACAAAAAGTTGACAAGATATACATACATGTAAATATTCCCAACAAAAGGAAAAAAAGACCTCCGTCCTCATCCCTAAAAAAAAAACAACATTATTCTGCACGCTAGAAAACAGAGCTAGCCAAAATTGAAATGGTCAACGCAGTCAGAACTCAATTTTTTCAATTTTCATCAAGGTCATTATAAGTTTGTATATTTCTTTGTATATTTGCAGATATAAATGTAAACGGGAAGTCAGCATAGTTTACTGACTTGTTCAGTAATGTGGACAATCTTCATCATCTGGAAATCTTGAATTAGACCTTCGTTTTCCATACTCCTAGCTGCCATATATGAAAATCAAAGCATTTGTCTTTTCCTAGTCATTTTCTTAGCACTAAAGCTAAACTTTCTTAAGTACATTTTTCTTCTTATTATCCTGACTCCTGCTAAAAAAAACTTTCATAAACATGCATACAAGAACTACTGACACAATTTGGGTTATACCGAATACAAGAAATCACAAAACAAAATCAAACACTGTACTGTAACTTAAAAGGTCATGCACATCTTATATTTATTAGTCTGCACATTAAAATGATGCCTGCATGTATCAAACCCAGTGAGAACAAATTACCTCTCCCTCAAAAGCATAGAACAAATATTAATAAGATGCCATTCAGATTGGCTTCACATGACCTTGTGCATGATATTTATACATCAAGGTATTGATAATGGCTATTTGTATGAGAGACTTAATTAATTTAAGAGAATTTAATCACAACTTCCACCCGCTGAGTGTTGTATGTTCTCTGAGTTCTACTGAATATGTCTGCATAAACTGAAATCTTGTGCAAAGAATGACAAGATTTAAATAAACGAAAATAAGATCTTAAGAGTAAGAAGGGACACTGTTTTGAGTGTTGATACCATCTGTTTCTAGGAGTGCACTAAAATAATCTGGCAAGACAGTGAATATGTATAAGGTGTATATTGTGTATATAGTTGAGGAGCAAGAATAAGTTGAAAATATAGTTGAGGAGCAAGAATAAGTTGAAAAGAGAGAAAAAGTGATTTTCTCAGAAAAAGGAGAAAGAGACGTAAAGGCAAATACAGCATCATATAAAAGCTTGATTCCACTATAGCAACTTGACATACAGACACTTTGTGCACACATAAAGTTATGCTACTTATCACCTACTACAATGGATAAGGGATTCAAATCCAGACTTGCACACAGTGCAATGTAATCCTCAGACATGTTGTCATGGTCATTCGTGATTTTGTTTTACTAATTTACTGCTGCTTTTTAAGCCAAAACTCACTGCTGTTTAAATCATAGTTTTGACTTGCCCAAAACAATCTTTGACCATTTTCTCAGAACTAGTTCGGGCCATAGTTGTATGACGTGATGATCTGGGTATATTCAGTCAGGTTCTTAAATACATATTATTTCACACAGCCTGCGGGATAACAATGCCTCTCATGGAGTTTCAGTTATGAATAGATGAAGCATCCTTCCAATGGATAAATTAAAGATACTCTTCCTTGGATACTTTCTGTATTTCTCCTGTGGTCTTGATAGTTTATTTTCTATGAGATATTAGTGCTGTCAGCACTGGGCATAAAGTAACAATTATAAAATTGCATCTTCTTTTTATATGCACTATAGAATGGCACTATCTTGGTAAAAAGTTAATCTAAAGTGGCACACAATTGTGAGTGGTTAAACTGTTAAGGTATTACAACATGGTAGGTAGCATAATACAGTTTATTCCAATTTAACAGCAGTGTCCAGATGTTTATATTAATATCAACCACAACTGAAAATTATCTTTAAAGAAAAAAGCATTAAAAATAAAAAGAAAGAAGTGACAATTTAAAGCTTGATTAATCACGATAAACTTGTTTTATGTATAAAAATATGAATGCAATACTCTAGTGATGATTGTTCCAGAGTGGGATAAAAAAAAACCAGCACTCTGAACTGTTCAAACAATGAACTGTGACATAGACAACAAAGATAAGGGGTAAGTAGACCTGTGGATTAAACATAAACAAATAAAACTTCAACATTGTTTAACACAAGTGAAAATTCAATTACATTATCCATAAGTAAAGCTAAAAAAGTTTTGAAATTTTACGCTGTGCAAAGCTGTTCTCCTTTATGTAAGATTTGATTATGCTAACTGAAAACAGTGGTTCAGCATGGTAATAGACTAGACCAGTCTGTATATTATTTCTCTATTACAATACAGCAACATACAACATAACCACACTCCACTCGATGGAAAGATCATGATTTCACAAGAATGCCTTAATTCACGTGATGTTAAAATGAGCAGGAAAACAAGAATGCTTCATGGATAATATCAGAGCACAGTCAAGTACATTCTGTATTGTAGTTAAGCATTTGAGGAAAAAAAAAAATATCTGATTCTCTTGTTAAAAAAAAAAAAACATTGCAACGAACTGCTTGTGTGATTTCAAATTAATCCAAAGTCTTCTTCTTCTTTGTTTTTAAAATATTTTTTTTCATTAGCGCTTCTGAGCATAAAAGCTCAAAAAAAAAAAATTTGCCAACATTTTATTCTCTAACTATTATTTTTGTGAGTGGCAAGGTCTAATTCTCATACACTCACTGTGCTCAAATATAGCCATCAGCTCACACTCAAGTGTTAAGAAAAATGTAGACAGATCAAGATTAAAGAGTCTTCGAGCTATGTCCTTCTGAAATTGTCAGTAAAAAAAGACGGCATGTTATTAATCATGGCTTGCTCTTGTCACAGTGGACGTATACAGCATCTAAGATGCACTGTTTATTTGTACAACATCATGGAATGTTTTCAATGATTTATACATGATGAATTACACAAAATACTAGAACAAATTTTGTCATGGAAGTATGGCTTCCTTGTTACTTTCTCGTCAACTGAACTAGCAGTTATAAGTTAGGAATTAGAGAGCACTTTTGTACGTTTGATGACCATCTCCAACTATCATAAAACTCAGATCTATCTTTAATATTAATATTTCAGGGATTCAAATTTCATCAATTATATTCATAGAGATATAAAAATATCATATAAATGGCCAAAGAGAGATGAACTCAAAACATAAAATTTGTATATATGCGTGAATGTCAATGTAGGATATATCCTACTACAGTGCTCTTTTGTAACTCAGCCATAAAATACTGTGACCTCCATCATATATTTTGATGCCAGATCTGATTCCCAGAATATGAGCATGTTTATTCTCCAATATCCTTGATTTTTCTTTACTCATTCGATTTATCTATATTGGTTGCCACTAACTTTCTTTCTACCTTCTTACTATCTTCATATGGATGGACTAAGATGATTTCAGCCATGATTTAATCTCTGTGTAACCCATGATTTTAATGCACATCTTTATCTTCATTCACTATATGGTGGACAAGACAATACACTGTGGCTGCCTTGCCATTTAAGCTTTCTCTTTCCCTATCCTCAGTTTACCTAACTTCTCATCTCCTCTGACATATTCGCCTTATCTATACTCTCAAACAACCTCTGGAGGTAAACATACTTTATGTTCAACAATAACAATTTAAGATCATATAGAGAAAAATCAGATTATCTCCATTTAGTCCATCTTCGTTCATTATTTCCAAAATATTAATATCGAAGATCAAAATAACATACACAAATTGAACTGCATAAATCTGTTTTAGGATATTATTTGTTTCTTTTGAGAGCATCCAACATTTATTGTTATCGAAGTAATTCCCTTCTCTAGAACATAGTACAGAACAGAACATGAAATATGGAATTCTCCCAACAGCATTTTGTTCCCATTCATCATCATCAAGTGTATGCAATATCAAATATCAAATCAAACAAATCAAAGCTTTGCAAGACATGACATTGTGTTTGAGTCAAAGAGAATGGGGGGGGGGGGGGGGAGAAAGGGATTGTGGCAGGCAAATTTTACAGAAATATCTTACTCAAAACTTCACAATGATTTTAGTATTAAAATTTCTTATTCAAAAGCATCTTTAACCAATCCAAGGATTATAATCAGTTAGTGTCACTTTCCCATCTTATTCTTCATTACAAAATACATGTAATAAGAAGATATCTGCCTCCAGAAAAGCACTGTAGTTTTTTTATTCATTCAGCACAAAGTTCTGTTATACTTGTAGATCAAATTGCACAAAGCCTTTGTAATATGTTTAACTCTTTCCACACATAGACATATTCTAAACCCTAGAAAAAAACTGTAGTAAATTTAGCAAGTGGCTAAGTCTGCTTATAGCTGATGATGATCACGAATCTTAGTTGGTTTGGAAGGCAGCTGGAGGGGAGGGGGAGGGGAGGGGGTGTTGAATGTACTCCACTAAATAAATCATAAGTAGACAATGGCACAAAATGTTATTATTATGATCCTAGAATACTGTGCATGACTGACTCATCTGCCTATGGGCTTGTGTGAAAGTAAATTTGTGCATCCAAAATACATAAATGTTTCATGAAATTTACATAGCTTATAAAATAAGTTGGAAAAATGGGCATACAAAGTGAACAGAAGGCATCTGATTTCCTTATGTTTGCTTCTCATAAAATGAAGACAATACTGACTTCTTGATTGAAATACTTAAACAAATAAACTAATCACATGTAAAATATTTGATTCATGATTGTGCAAGAAAAAAATAACTGCTTGCTGTCTTGCTGAATCTATGACTAGTTTTTACCAGGTGAAATTCACCATATACTGAAAAATGTTTCTGTTGGGAAACAAACAGGCTATCATTTTATGTCATGACAGCTATTCATATGATATCTACATTAAAAACTCAAACTGAATCTGCTGACAAAAACATGTAGTCTTCCAGCAAAACAAGCCAATGTACCCATAAAATCAAGACAAGGATATAAAACAGATGCGCAAATCTAAGAAATATGTAAAAATAATACCACTGTCATACAATATCATTTTGTGACACATGAATTTAAATAATCAGTTATTCAGCGACAATATGAATGAACAATTCACCCTCACTTTAAGAAAAGAAAAAATTGAGTGGTGACCCCATATATGAACATTAAATCAAAACAACAATAACAAGCACAAAAAAATGACAAAAACAAAATAGTATATAACAAACAAAGCTCACAAAAATGTCAGTTTCTTATGAACAAGTCCATACATTCCTAGGTATATCCTTCTCAATCCTGAATATGGAATCATTCAAAATTTATTTTTCAACACTGAATCATCAACTGCTACACAAGAATATAGTGCTCCAAATTCTCATGGTAAACCTATTTTGCTAAATTTCCAAACCATACAGATAAATATTCACCAACTTTTGTCTGATATAACACAATGTGCTCTTTGAACTCTTTCAAATTTGTTACTCTGCCTGAGGCAGCTGTTCTCAGCCTATGTGCCCTGTTACACTGATAACATATGGAAATAATGAGCAATCTGATGTACATCACAGGGGTACACAATTAGCAATATGAAACAGCTGTATGAATGGAAGTCATGGCTCATAACACAAATATGACATCAAAGCCTGCATACATACACGGGCTAAACACCAAGCACACACAGAAAAAACAAGATGTGTTGCCTTGTGAACTAGGATAAGAACAGCACATATCATGCTTTCACAGGGAGCTGTGGATAAATGGCATAAAGTTCATCCTCAGAATCATAAATCACAATTAAAAACAAACTGAACTGTCCTTAAAACATTACTCTAGTCCCAAATTATTCACTTTCTTTGTTAGTACATGTAGAACTCTTTTGACCACATAGGATTATTGTTCAATTCCGATCTCTCTAACAACAGATCATATGGTTAGGTAACTAAGTATAATTGCTGCACCGGTTAATGATCTTGTTCTTTAAGATCCTGATTACTCCTCCTCAACGATCTTTGATAGGCTAATATTTGTGTAAGGCGCAGTCATTTGTTGCATAAGTTTGTGGCTAATCAATACTGAGGACTTAAATATTCAAGTCCTGGGTTGATATTGTTGTGACAGAGAAAGAAACACATGGTATGACTGAAGAGAAATCTTTTGATTCAATTCTCAGTGAAGGTTTTATTGTCCAATTCTCATTAAAAAAGCAATTCATCTTATTTAGGGGAGCAATCTAGAAAGTGCTAGTAGCAGAGCACTATGTGGTCATGTGAAAGCTATCAGCCCGACAAACATGATCCTCCTATAACCAAGTTAGATCTCACACAATCTATGTATTGATGAACCAGGCAGAAATCAAAAAGAGTGAGAAAAATAAGCAATGGTGACTGTTTGCCACTTCGTAAGAATTTTTTTTGGATGGTGTGAACAATTTCTTCTTTTTTTTTTTTGCCTTAATTTCATTAATATACTATCCTTCTTTTCAATTACTGGATACCTTCCCTATATCGGGTTTCACCTATTGTATGATATAACGCGAGGAAAAGACAGCCAACCCTCTCTGCTGCCAGAGGGAGAAAAAAGAAATGCATCAGAAGTGATCACATGACTAGCTCAGTCAACTACCCGTGAAACAACAGATGCAGAGGCAACGGTAAAAAGTAAACAGAACACAGACAATCGGAGATTCAACGTAAACAAAAGTTTTCACACATGTCTGTGTCTGTTTTGTCTGTTATGCTATTATTAATAGGGAGGTCAAGTATAGCTAGATTTAGCAGTATGCAGTGAGCAGAAAGAGACAGCCTAATTATCTGAGAACAAAGAATCCATATTTCAAATCAATAAATGTGATACTTTAATTTTGTTTTTAGATGCACTTTTTCAGTAGCTGATATATGTACTGTCTCAGATCTAGTCCCTAAAAAACTAATCAGAAATTCAGGTTTAACTTTTTCACATCGCGCCTTGCCCGAACCCAAAATTCCCTCCTGATGTACTGATTTTGGATAGAGATTCCTTGTAAGCCCACAATTTTGGGTTGAGGTGACATTTTCTTTCAACTTATAAAACATAAAAACAAGTATTTTGTGACTCATATTATTTCATATTTTGCCAGATGAAATGTGACATTATAATAACGTTACTTTAAAAAAAAATAATGCACATTAATATTACATCGTAAAAAAATACGAAACTCTCAAACTCAATACTCGCGTGGCACAACGTGGAGAGCTGCCGTGCAGTGCACTCAAGACTCGCACGACGCAACAGTAGAGGTTGTGATTGGTGTCGCTCAATATTAGGGCCGCGTGACATGAAAAGGTTAAGTCAAAACTGGAAAACTTTCAGTATCATGCAGTTCTTGGTGGTGAATCAGCAAGAAATATTCTAACCATTAGCCAAAACACAGCCCTGGAACACACAGGTTTGACTTGGCAGGCATTTTATCTGTTTCCTCTCTGAACACATACACAAAGCACAGACAACCACTTTCTGTCTTCATTTGTGCAACCAAGCCATGCTTCCAACCTTTCTTTTCTTTTCCTTTTTTTTTTTCATTCCCAATATCTATATGAATGTTTTTAATTTGCTAACTCTAACATTGTTAGCCACATTCTTTGTCACTTTCTTGAACAAATCCAAAATGAAATTAAGCAAAACAGTACTTAACAAGCCCATGCACTCTTATTTTTGACATTTGAATAAGAAAATAAAAACTGAACTATCTAAAAGCAGTGTCATAATTATATTGCAGTTTAAGCTGCAGCTGATCAGTGCTATGAAACAGTCAATTTGTTTAGATATGAGAGCTACACTGATATTTCCAAACACATGGAGCAAGCTGCTGTGCAGAGTATTTAGCTGTAAAGCATGGACAAAAAAAAAAACAGCAAGTCTTTATGTTTTATATAAATGAGAAATGAAGATTTTGTTTCCCAAATAGACTTTGATTTTCTGTGATAAATGTCATTGCAGCTCATCAAAATCTTTCACTTTGCTTACACACCGAATTCATGATAGCCTTTTCTACATAAAGTGCTGATCTTCTCTTTGCTGTAATTCTAAACTAGATAAATATGTCAGGTTCAGGTGACCTTTACAATTACTAATGACAATCATAATTTTCATGACCAAAGCCAACTTTCATGTGCTGGACATACAAGCAATGAATATTTCAGTCTTGGTATCCTGATTCATACAATGTTAAGTGCCACTATTATCAATATAAAAATTATCAAATGCCAATCTGATACATACTATGGCCTGTCACAACAATAAAATCTGGCACGCTCTTCCAAAACAACTAGGAATGACAACTTTTTCTTTTCTATTTTGAACAAACCCTATGTCAAATAATACATGTACATGTAAAAACCCCATTTCTTACATGATAAAAAATGACCACTCTTTCTTTTCTGTAAACAAAATCCCACATCAAACACTGTCAATATTATCGACTGGAACTGCCACTTTCTCTTCTGTGTAGTGTAGTGCTCTGATGTAATGTTCTTCCACTGTTGGTTTAGGCTGGTGGATTCTCTGGTTTCTCTGGTGTTTCTGGGGTGATTTTGATCTCAGTGGTCGGGGCAGGGGTGCTCAAATCTTTTGGCTGGAAACAAAACACAAATCATCCACAGATATAATTTATTTGTTAAATCACATATCCCATCTCATCTCCCATCAATAACATCTGACCCCATTCTGCTCCAATTCCTCTTTTTCTGATTTGATATCTCCTGACTTAATAATTTAATCTCTCATTCACTGGTAAGGGCTGATGTCAGAATACCATCTTATCTCATTTATTTCCATCAAATCTGGTCTTATTCTGTTCCAATTTTTCGTCTGGTTTAATGTCTTCCAATGTCACTTTTACACCCTGTTCAATGGGAGATCATTGTGACCAATCCTATTACTTCCCTTTGCTAGGCAAAAGAGGTGTGGGGAAAGAGGAAGAAAACCCTTTCCTTCATGTCATGTGAAAGACTGATCACCAAAAAATTTGATAAAATAGCAAACAAAAAGAAGAAAACAATCTCCTTAAGCCACATTTTTCTAAAAAGTTTCATGGTGTATTTTTCAAGCAAAGAGCGCAAAAAGTGATTTTTTTCCTCGTCACACTGCTTGTTCAATATCTCGTTTGTCCGGCAAAACGAAGTAACAGAGCTGAGCAACGATCTCCCATTTCATTTCTATGTTATCCCCATACTCTTTCACTCTATCTCACTCTACCTTGTTCCACTTAATCCTTCCATAATCCACCAAATCTTGTCCATTTCCTGTTTCATCTCATTCTACCTAACCAAATCCATGTTTAATGCACTTCATCCCATCTTATTCCCTTCCAAATAACCTAATCCCATCTGTTTCATCCTTTCCCATCCCACCTAACCCCCACCATAAAGGACCATCTCATCTAAGGTGTATGCTATATCAATTTTTTATTTATTTATTCATTTTATATGCTATGCTCCCTTTTATTTTTACACGGTTAGCTTTGTGCTGCTAGTTCTTTCAGTGTTCCATTAAAAAATAAAACAACAACAAAAAAAACTAACTACATATCTAAAAGTCTAGATCTAGTTTCTTCAATACCACGACATAGTGGATGTAATCAACTGCCCTCAGTTATCTCTGATCTCAAATTTTGAAAATGATCACTTAGTTCTGCTTGCATTCCCACTCCTAATTTTTCTTTACTTATTAGGTTATTCGAACTTATCTCAATAGTTAACCTCATCTTCTCCCTGTGTTATCTCCTATCGTCATAGTCATAAGATAATTGCCAGAGTCAATTTTAGCCATTTTTGGACAAATGGTAAAAAAAAAAGTTTCATTTCACCATATATTACACATATTATATTTCAAGTGGTCTAAGCTTTTACTGAAATCTGATGATGGAAACAATGCTTTAAGAACAATGTTGTAAAAGACTCAAAGTATTCAGTTATAGCCTGAATTCAGTTGGGCTAATAAATGATTTAGGCAATTATGAGTGTGATGATATTATCTCATCCCGTAACATCTTCCAGTGCCACTCCAATGAGCCATTTTTTTCATTCAACTATTTCCCTTTGCCAAGTTCAAATGCTGTAATGCAAGCACTGCAAAGAAGGAAAAAAAATCACCTTTTTTCATGTTATTTGAAATATGTGAGGCAAAAAATTATGAAACAATTATCATGATGAAAAAAAACAACATTTACATGACATGGTATAATTTTTCGAAATTTTCAGTTATTCATGTGTCAAATACCAAGAGAACAAGTTATTTCTACTTCACAGAGGGAAGTAATTTGGTTGATGGTAAAAATGGCTCATTCATCTTGTGTTTGTCATCCATTATGGACCTTCCCCAAATCCTCCCAGTATATCTCTGATAGTCAGCTCACAGCTATGCTCACCTTCTCTGCTGCCGGTTCCTCTTTTTTCTCCATTTCGGGCACTGCCTGGGCTTCTGGTTTGTTTTCTGGTTCAAATTCTTCCGGCTGTTCCTTGATGTCATCATCTCCAGTCTTCCCTTCCTCTGTCTCATTCTCTACTTTCACAGTGCTGAAAAATCACAAATCTTTATAAGTTAGAGGTACAGTGGTCTCTGCCTAAGAACCCGCCACCTAAAAGCCTGATCCATCTAAGAACCCGTCTCTGCTGTGAAATGGAATTTGTTCTCTATAATTTAGCCCTCTAAGAACCTACTACCAAACTAAAAATCCGCCTAAGAGCCCGGTGTTGGGCCAAGACAGTGCAAGTCATTATGATATAATTTCACATCATATTGTCCACTTCAGAGAGATGCCCAGTGCTAGATGTGCAGTAAAATGGGGACGGGGGTGGAGGGTAGACTGAGGATGGAAGTAATGGCTGATGTATGACTGCTTAATCAGGCCACATTGTGGAGTAACCCGTAAGCATTTCTTTGTTTTGACAACACGTGGGAAAGCACTTGTGATTGGCTCTGTGGATAAGGAGATAAAATTTAGCCTCCTGATTGGTCAGTTGTTTTGCTACTTCAGTCGATCTGTAAACACCTGAGTCACTCGCAGCACGTGCGATTATCCGTAGGACAGCATAGCAATATCATGTTTTCATTCATCAGTAATATCATTATGTGAAAACTCAATTAACGTTTAAACCCTGGGCATTATTGATTATTGATGTAATTATAAGCTAAGAAAGATCAGGAACTGTGAGATCTAAGTACAACACACACACAGGGGAGAAGGCTGTACTTATTAGCATAGCTAAATCTTTAACTAACGGTAAAGATCTACTAATTGTGGTAAAGAAGACAATCTGTGGTCGGACAGGTTGCATAACTTTTCAATCCACCTAAGAACCTGTCCCCCCAAAAGCCCGGTTTTTTTTTTGTCTCCGGGCAACTGGGTTCTTAAGCAGAGATCACTGTATTAGCTTTTTTTAACTCTTTCCCTACTTCGAGCCAGAAAATCCAGCTCAGGCTGGAGGTCACAGCTAGGCTGCGAGCCCGAAAAATTGGCTCGGTAAATACACATACTTTGCCGATCCAGTATTTCAAAGTTTCAGATAGAAATAAATGGGTTTTCTTCTGGGTCATCAGAGAAGAGCGTAAGTTTTGAAAGCGAGTTTGAATGAGCAAAATCTGTACAGTGAAAGTGCTTTTTTAATTATTTTTTTTGTGGAGGTCAAGTCTGTTTTCATTCCGCACGGAGCTAGGGTCCTTAGTGAATTGTTCACATAAACCTGTATGCCCTGGAAAAGTGCTAGATTTGTGTGGAATGAAGATTTACAGTCAATTCTATCGGACAGTGAATCGCAGTGTTAGTAGATCTAGATCTAGATCTTTGAACTGTAAGTTGAAAAATATTATGTAAAATATATTGTTTTGAGTTATTGTTGTCAAGTTTCTTGTCATTTTTCTTTTCTCACTCAGCACCATTACATTCATAAATATTTTATTCATGTTCTATGATTCCTCCCGTTTTATTTGATACCTATTTTGCATGGTTTGTTTGCTCCGGGCTGTAGCAATTGATTTATGTAGTGAAGGTGTGGTCAGCAATTCAGTCATGAAATTGGCCGTGTCAGGAGGTGACCATGTATGGGAAATAAGTCAAGTAGGGAAAGAGTTAACAGTATTTGCTATTCCTTTTGTCAATCAGTCAGTTAATCAATAAATTAATCAATCAACCAATCAATCAATCAATCACCCAACCAATCAAGCAATCAGCCAGTCAATCAATCAATCAACTAACAATCGATCTATCAATCAATAAGTCGATCACTCAATCTAACAAATGGCTTGTAAAAAACGCTTCCATGTAACTGTATGTAAAAGTTATTTTTTCATTCTTATTGAACAAAGTCCTATTGTCTGAGCAGCTTTACAAACTTATGTAAACTGCATGTCATAAATGTCACTCAACAGATTCAAACCAAATCATTATGGGGGCTCGATAGTAAAAATTAACTTTTTTAAAATTCTACTTAAATGAAGCAATTAACGTGATTATAATGTAATACAAGTTAAGAAATGATGTTCACATGAGAAAACATTCTACACAATGCATGGTTGCCATGGAAATGGTGGCCATCTAGGATTTTACGCCAAAATTAACAGGTAATTTTATTTTCTCAATCATTTCAAAAGTAAATGACGAAATTAGATTTCTTCTGTTGCGTAGTACTTAGAAGACATAAAATCAAATAACTGGCTAACTCAGAAGTTGACTGAGCAATAAATTAACATTACAGTGCTTTTCAAAG
>JBCEWB010469009.1:2249-19595 GCA_039654565.1 Peronia peronii | reverse complement strand
ATAGATAGATAGATAGATAGATAGATAGATAGATAGATAGATAGATAGATAGATAGATAGATAGATAGATATAGATACTTATCATGCCGGGTCACGCCCGGCATTAAGTTGCCCTTTGCCGGTCTTCCACTTGTCTCATGCCTGACCTATCCAATTGTCCTTACTATAGAATAGAACTTTAAAAAAAAAAAAATTATCCCTTGGCCATCAAGTTTTGAATTTTTGTTAAGATTTGCAAGAACTGGACTTCCTTTGCTAGGGATAAAAACCTTAACCTTTTGAGATCTGGGGAGCAACTTCTAAAAACAAATAATAGTGTTGTCTTAAAATAGAGTTGAATTTTTATAATTTTACTGCAGGATCAGTAAATGTTGCCTAAATATTGATTTGCATATAAAAAAGCTGTGCTGTAAATTCTTTTCGTTATCTATAAAGAAAAAATATAATATATAAACAAAGAAACAAACAAACAATCAAAAGCAACCTGTTAGGTTTGAGACTTTTGAAACCATTCTTAACCGTATACCGTATTCTGGGCTGTAGAAGATTAAAGAAAAAAAGATGTCCGTACGCTACCCTTTCATCTGAAAACTGTGCCGCTCGTTAACTACCGATAGATTTTAACAATCAATCGCCGGCAGTTACGACAAGACCCTACAGCGACAGCCCATTCAGCTGTCCCCTTCACCAACATCATTATATTTCCACGAGAACCAAAATCCTTTCTTCGTTCTCACTTAGTAGTAAAAATTTGCTAATGTGGACCCCTAATTTATCGGGTCGTTGATAGAACGCAGTGATGATAACTCTTTTTTCCTTCCACAGAGCTGATGAAGGATTGCTCTCTGAACCATTTTATTCACGAGGGTTGTATAATTGTTGACAAGGGCTTCAATCTTTGTTCCTCTCTTTCATATCTATCCTCTTTCTCTCTCCTCCCCCTCCCAAACACACACACACAACACTTGTAGTCTCTCACTTCTGTTAAGCCTTTAACGAGTATGTCTGAAAAATATACTCTACTGGCTACTGTAATTATCATCAAAGAATACAAAAAAGAAAAGGATAAAACATTTTGTTTACACAATCTTCTTTGCCTTCTTCGTCTGAACCGAAAGAGCATAATGTCTTGGGGACCATCTTTCTGTCATGCGAATTGATATGTATATAATATATTTACGAGGAAATAAACTATTTTCTACGGAGATAATCATCCGCAGGAGATTGAAAGGCGTATCCATACCGTAACTGTTTTTTACGGCAAATTGTTCTGTCTGATCATTAGCAATAGCGACAAAAACTAAGTATGGTGTTTCAATTTGGCCCCGTTTGAGAACTACAAAACAGATGACCATACGGAACTCCATGATAGTGTCCAGAGTCATGTTCGCCACATGCACTAGATTAAGTTAGAACTATCTATGTATAGTGGTCAGTAAAGGTCCAAAATCACTGCCCCATCCTCTCACTGTGGCTGTCGTTATCGGAGTCACAGATTCGTTCGTGTATTTAGCACTCGAGGGCCCGGTCATTCATCCATTAGGACCCAATTTGGATAGGTAAACTAAGGCTTAGGTCATGAAGATTTTCTTTGTGTCTTTTTCCTCCCGGGCATCTTATAGGTATTTTTCCAGCGTTTGGACAGTCCTGGTCTCTATACTAATGGATCCTGAAGGTTCTATAAACCATTTTCTTTGCATCACGCACAGGACTCTTCTATCTAAATACGCCTGGGGCTAAGCTTTGATACTCATAATTTTGGCCTATATTCAAAAGCAAAAGCTCACAGATATGTATGGACATGCAGGGGCATTCAGTCATGCCTTTGGCTTTTGCTGCACTCAGCACATGTTGAATTAGCACCACAGGCCAGGTCCTACAATAGATTCCATTAGTAAAGAGGTCAGGGAATATGCATTGAATCACATGGAAGAGATACATGGACAGTGGTATGAACAGGAGCAGTTAACCCATTGTATTACTTGTTTCAAGATCTATTTCAATGGAGGTATTTGGTCCAGGGTTTGTACCTCAGAACTGATGAGCTGAGGTGATGATGAGATTTCAATAGTTCTCCAATCAGTCTGTTTTAAATCGACCTAAGTACTTGGGAAAGTAAGCTGGTTTGCATGCAGACAGCATGAGTAATAAACTACAAATATTTTATCCAGCAAGTAGTTTTGGGATATTGTACCAGAATTTGAAAGATATAAATTGCCAAAATGTTTTTTTTTTTCAAAAATATCTGAATTCATCTACCGAAAGTCGTTCTTATTACTAAGTGTTTCAAGTGGACTTGGCATATGGCAAGACCTGATTGTCCTTGCAGGTATTCACAAGACTTACTAGTGTCTGTTATTGAGAAAAAAAAAAAGAAAGAAAAAAATTAAAATGCAGCACATGAAACTGAGTAGAACATTTTTGAATTATTTTAGATCAAGTAACAAAAATATTAATTATATTTGACGTCTTTTCTCTGCTAGAGACTTAGAACATAACGACGATGAAAAACAGTTTGAAAAGTACAATCAATAGTTCATTTGATTAGAAGGTTTTACCTAAAACAAATTGTTATAAATATTTTTAATTCACCAAAACAGAGACAGAATTTATTATTGCAGATTTCTTCATGTTCAGGTGTTATTCCTCAGGGCACTGCTATTAAGATTGATATAGGGTAGTAATTTAGGGGCAGTCAGCAGATTAATAGTTTAGTTTTTGTCAAGGGTTTGAAAAACAAAACTGTTCATCAATAACGATATTTATGGCAGTTGCCCCCAGTTTTCTGAATCCGTCTGCACCTATTAACATCGAGCTACTCGATATCATTCATTTGCTAGGATCGAACACACGCCATTTGGCTCCAGAAGTAGACGCCGACACTTGTAGGCGTCATGAGGAATATACAGAGCCGTATGTGTTTATCTCGTTGAAAGCTCTAACTCGTATACCCTGGCAAATATTTCCAGATGGAAAGAGCAGCTCTAACGTTCTTTGAAAAAACGTCTTATTAATCACAATTTAATTATTTCCCTTTATTTACACATATAATTTTTCCACAATATGAAAGAACTGCCTATTGTGTCTTTTCAATCAAAAAGAACCTTTTTTCCTGCAGTTTCAAACAACTGAAGAACGATTAATGTCAGAAAACAAGAATTTTTAGGGAAATGGCGGCGTGTCAAAGTGCATTTGCGCAGTGCATGCTTCATGCAAAACTACAATTGAAGCAGGAGTTTTTCTTCGCTCTTGTCTGTCAACTTCTGTTTTCTTTGACAGAGTCAATCATCTTTTTAACACACAGCACTCCCCCCCCCCCCCCCCCCCCCGTTCCTCCATCCTCATACACACACACAATACCAATTAATGACAGAAATCGCTTTTCCCTGAATTGTAGTGAATTCACAACTTGGTTTTGCACTCATACCTTTAAAACCTTGTCAGTGAACAGCATGCTGTTTTTAGGGATTGAAGTGATGAATATGTTGTCTTGTAATAATAAGGAAGATTAATTTTGAATAGGTGGTGAAATGTTTAAACAGTTGTGAGAAAGGCTTTTGGTGTAATTATGGTAGAATAACCAAATTTTCCTGTCCAATTCTCCTGGGACTTTTACGATTAGCTCACCTCACCGCCGTTCTCTCTGATGCTTACCTACCTCACAAAAAAAGAGAAAATGCCCAGTCGTTAAAAGTCGATTCCAGGGCAGCCGCCTGGACCAACGGAAGAGACAATGAATATGCATGAGACTGTCGGAGACATGGGACCAGTCACTGATATGAGATGGGCGGCAGAATAGTAACTTCATTTGCAACGAAGACAACGAGATTTGATATGACACGAGCGGTAACTAACTTTAGGCAATGCATCTTTTCCTTTCAAAAATAGCCGTTGTCTCTTGTAATCCTTTGACTATTTTTTAAAGGGATTCCATAGAGTCTGTCTCTATGCTTTCGTGTTTTTTTTGTGTGTTTTGTTTTGTTTTTTCTGTCTACGGGTAATCATTGCTAACTTACTCGCCCTCTTTATGGCACTGTTTGATTTAAAAGAAAAACAAAATATGGCACAACACCCCCCCCCTCCCCCACCCCCTCCTTTTCAACTTCCTCCCCTAAAAAGGATTTCTTTTCTAAGCTCTGACAGGAAACAAACAATTTTGTTATTTGCAAATTGAATGGCATCGATCACATCTGTGTTCACGGAGGAGGCACAAAAATACATCAACCCAGAGACATCATGAAGTCATTCAATGGCCTTCAGTTATGACGACAGACAGGATGGCTAGCTCCAGGCCATTAGACCATCATGAAAGTGCTATATGATTATGTTCTGTATAAAATTGTATTCTCCTCCCCCCCCCCCCTTCCCCCCAATTCAGTTAACTTATTTGATAGTTCTAGTCAAAATGACACCTGGTTCAGCCTAACGTGTCCATTTTGAGTTGACCTGTTGCACAGAGATTGTAACAGGAATCCTTCCACAACTGCTCAGTTATGTTTTTTAAGTCATCATGTGAAGAGTGGAAATACAACAGTCAGATTAAATTAGTTGGAAAATTCAAGTTTTTAAAAATCACACCCATGTGTTTTGGTATCGATAAAACTGGATTCTGGATTAACTGCTTTTATGTGTTTTATTTCGTTTTCTGCGACAATAAAGCACAGGATTAGCTTGGTAAATGTGCCTCGGAGCATGACATAAAAAATAGTACAAAAATAATTTTAACAAATAATAAATGATGAGACCAAATTAATAGCAGGTGCATTTTTTCTTCTCATGGTTATCATATTGCGTCCTTTAGCAGCGGGACAAGCCCTTCATAGGTTTTCGTTCTCCGTCCTCTGCATGGTCTCTTTCCATCTGTCTTCTTACTTTGCTGTTATAATTTTCTGCTCGAGACCAATTCTCCCGTTATCCTTCACGCCACTTAACCCTGAAACGGGCCGATCTGCTCAAAGCTTCGAACACTATACATTTGTAGAGAATCCTTTTCAGGTAGCATAGAATGTAGTAATTTGATGCTAATTTTATATGGCAATCAGGCCTAAGCCACCATTTCTTTAATATGACTGAAATGATATCATACAGAAACAATAATAAATAAGTAAATAAATAAATCAAATAACAGTAAACAGAAGAAAGAATATTTCAGTAGTCTTTTCAAACATAGGGCTAAAGGCCGAGAAAACAAAAACTTTGTCTTAGCTTGTTGCTTTTGTGCATACCGTCAGAGGAACTCACCACACCTATCTATTCTCAGTGTATGTGCATCCAAACACGCAGGCTGTGGCAGAACAAAAATGCCTAATGCCATTCCCCTAGTGATCGGACGTAAGGGCTTCCGTCAGATCGCCCGTAAATGCACCATCACCATCACCATCAACATCATCATCAGTATTATCAAGTGCCTTGCGCGATAACGTGTCGACCATTAACTCCCTCCAAACGACCGGATTCCTCGTTGCTGTTAATGCTTTGGTCGTGCTGTTAGTTTCGGCTGTGAAGTTATGCTGTCCAAAGTTTTCATCCTCTGTCTTCCCCGACGTCTTCACCATTCCGATATCCCCCGTGCTGATAAGGTGTTTCAGTTGTCCTCTTCGTGTGCTATGGCCGATTAATGGAGACGACTCACTTTGTTCATAAGTGACATGTGTCCGCCTTTTGCAAGACTGTCCATGTAGCCCAGAAAATGCTGACTATGTCAACACAAATATTTGCTCGAAGACATGGACCAAAGGTACGATCTTGATTGAATTATGAATAATTGTCTGGACACTGTAAGTAGTGGTTATCAATCAATCTGGGAAACGATTCCATTCCCCTCCCTCCCCCCCCCCCCCCCCCACCCCACCCCCCCCCCCCCCCCCCCCCCCCCTCTTTTCTTAGAGTAGGAGAAAAAAAGATGGAGGGGAGGGAAAACGGGTAGGGTGGGGGTGGGGGGGGGGTATAATACATCAAGAAATAAAATGGCGTTCGGCATTTTTTGAAAAGAGTAACAGCCTCGTGGCATTTATTTCACAGAAAAAGACAATCTACTTTGGACATTTGTGAGAGAACGTAATTGCATCCTTTTCGCTTTCAATGTCAAGTCACTATCCTCTAGCCGCTTTTTTTTTTTTGTACGTGTGTGGAATTCTATAAAAGTCATAAATGAAGAGGAAAGCATTTGTCTATGTGTGCAATTTTTTTTTTTGTTTCGTTTTTGTTTGTTTGTTTGTTTTTTCATTTTCTTTTGTTCAATATGTGTGGGAGCTGTGGGAATTCTTGTTTGCGGAAATGTGAGAGTTTCAGAGATTCCAATGAGGACCTCAATCCGAACAGAAAGAAAAGGAATCATGAACACACACTCTACTCTCAATAAGTTAGTGCTTAAACACAGTGCGGCCATTTCCATTACGGCTCAGTCTCAGTCTCCGTCTAATAATCGAGTGATGTCACTCGCGTTTTCTAAGAAAAAAACTATAACATTATAAATGAAAGCCCATGAAACGGGAAATGGAGCGAATGGGAAACAGCTGCAATGTGTTTGCACCTTTTTTAGCATTAATGTTTATTTTGAAATGGAAATGACGTCACAGGTTATTTATTTGGAAGGAAATGAGACTGAAACGGGGGCGGAGGGAGGGGGACGGGAGAGGGCGGATGAGCTGTGTTCGCGCCATTTTACTTCGTATTATATAGACTGGTCGATAGTAGTTGATCCGAGATCATTAGTGTGTAGCAATGCCTGGACCGTTTCGTGTTACTTGTTATCATGCTGATGATTGCATTGGCTATCAGTTTGATCTCGTAATTAATTATGAGATAAAAGAAACGGTTTCATGTCAAATTAATGGGCGTGAAAATATAGCATAAAAAGAGCACAGCATGGCTGCCAAGAACAGGCAAAATGAAAGAAAAACATAATTTGCTCGAAAGAACAGAAAAGGAAAAGAAGGCAAACTTGTTACAGCAAGAACAAAAAGCTAAAACAAAAATTTAACTTTAAAAGAAAAATAAGTATTATCTATATTGATTGCTTAATGTAATGCACTACCAGCCCCAGATTTCATTAATCCGGCAGTTAAAATGACACAATTGCCTTCTAAACCCGAGAGCATATCGATTAATTAATGATCAATAGAAATGCATATCGAACCGAAACAAAGTGACTAAAAAAAAGAAAAGGACTTGCCTTTGATGTGAAATTAATTCATGGTTGTTCATATCTCCTCTCTGATTGAAATCAGTGCAATGTTATGGGGCGCGGTTGATTGCTGGTCGGTGTATTTGGAGAGCATTTGACCATGACCACAGTGCTTAAAGCTAGACGTGATCTACGGTCTATAGCCATTGTAACGTCCAATTACACAAGCAACGTTCTGTCTGGAATATCTGTGGCTTGTCATCAACAGCAAGACCTAGTTCAAGGAATGTCCAGGGCATAGGCCTGGACCAAAGAGCTCAGTGCAACTCAGTCTTGAACCGCTTTCACCATTGCCATTTCATGAGGAGCTGCTGAAAGACATGACTCGAGTGAGAACGGAAATATGAGATGGAAAGAGAGAGCGAGCGAGCCAGCAAGAGAGAGAGCGAGAGATATTCGGCGAGTCAGTGCGTTTGTGTGTACGTATATGTAAGAGGGAGAAAGAGAGAAAGAGAGAGAGGAAGAGAGAGAGAGAGAGTAAGTGGGCGTGGACAACTGACACCACAGATAAAAGGCAGTATTACTGAAGAGCTGAAGTCAGATGAAACACCATAAAAACTTATGGTATTTTCAAAGAAGGCCATTTGGAGGAGACTGAGGATTAACAAAGACATCAAAAGCACTGCTTTTCTAATTCTAATCATGATTTTCTAATTGTTATGTTGTGATATCCCCCCCCCCCCCTGAAACGAGATGTTGTTTGTCATAAATATATTTCACAGAATTTAAGCCATTGTGACTTCCACGTTAAATAATTTAGTTAGCCGAACCAACAGCACTCCAAAGGGACTGTGATTACATGAGTCTATTTCTATTTCGTTTCATCTCATTTATTTTTTCTCGTCTTCCAGGGAGAATGAGCAAAATGAACGTGATTGACACAGTTGAATCAATTGTGTTCATTCTGTATACTAGATATTTCATTAAATGCAGAGAATACCTGTGGCCCAGTGGATCTGTGTGTTATTCCGCTGGTAATTATATCTATTCTTAGAATATTATCCAGCTGTTACGAGCTCACGAATTCTATTCCAGCTTTGTTTCAACGTTTTTATGTAAGACCAGCAGGGAATCAATATTTGTTTAGCATCGTGTTGTACAGTTAAATGCAGGGGGCGACCTTTCTCCAGAATGTAAGCTTTCTCTCAAGGCAGGGCGTCTTGAAGATGTTAAGGGTCGAAAGGACAGCGATTAATCAGAACCCTGGTATGTTATCTTCCTCATACAGCTGAATAATCTGGGTTCATTTCATGTCAACAGAACAATCATAGACTGACTTTGTTTGTCGCAAACATGACGATTATATTTCTTCATTCTTTCCTTGTTCGGTATTTTCTATCAAGTTGTTGAGTTTAGTCCTTTCGGTCTGTGATCTAGGCATTTAATGAGAGTCATTTTTTTGATCTGCCTCGACCTTGTATGCCCTGCATTCTCTTGTCAAAACCACTCTTTCAGTGTTATCTTTTCTATGATTTTGTTCCCGAAGTCTCAATTGCCTCTCGAACTATGCAAAAAGAAAATGATTTCACACTATTTTAAGAGGTATAATAGTAGCTATCTTAACTCTTTAATTCTAGATTCAGTCCTTGAATTGTATTATCAGTTTCTGTTTCAGAACAGTATCTTTCCCTACCATACGCATAGGCCATATACATACTGGAGAGAAAAAAACTGGGAAACAAAGAAACAAAGAAAAACAAACATTATAGATATTGTTAACTTCATCTCAACGCTCACCTATTTGAGAAATCATCGGGGCACCTCCTGACGAGTTATACAATCTGTCACGGTTATAAGTCAAAGTTTTTCAGTTTCTGGTCTACTCATGGATGTTATCATGCCTTATTATTATTATTATTTTCTTGCACTCTGTAACTATTGATAGACTGAAAATGAATTTTAAGTTGATTTGAAAACAGCAATGAGATTAGAATCCTCAACAAATGAAAGCACAAAACAATAAAGCAACAAACAAAAGCAATCTGTTGGTTGTCAGTGAGAAGCTGACAATGACGGTGTATCAGCAATGGGGGCACATGTGGCTCCGCAGCCCAAAGGCGGAAACACACACATACCCACTAATGTCGCAAAGATGGATTGTTGAGGATGAGGTCCTATGTCGTCTCTCCCTGGTGGCAGTCAGATATATTCGAAGCAAAAAAAAAATAAAACAACAAACAAAGAAGCACACACACACACACACACACACACACACACAAAATCCAAAATAGCGGCTTTCCATGTAGTAGGAGCCAGATACTTATATCCTTTATCGATGAGGAGAAATTTTGACAGGGCAGACCAACCAGAACTTAGTTTTATATCGACAAAAGTGTACACTGTTACATATCTGCTGGCTAATTGCCAGCATATGATAGGTAATAATGGAATGAAGTCACTCAGATCAGTGTCCGAGTCAAGGGCCACATTCATCGTCTGATGTGTGTGTCCCTCTGTCGCTTCATGAACGTCTATTCTAACTTTGTGATTCTTGTTGTTTCAGTAAGTTGCCATCAGATTCTTTGAGTGCTCAATCGAAAATCATATAATTTACCTTGTTTCTTTATCTGAAAGATGCCATGTGGTTGCCATCTCAATCTCTATACTGTACTACTTGTAACAGGAAAAATATTCCAGTTTGTCTTTTCTTTCTTGATTTTGTTAATATGGAATAACAAGACTAACCTTAGAAATAAATATGCCCCAAGGAAAAAAGAGAGAGTTAGAGAACAAGAGCATGACCTGCAAATTTGAGAAACCCAAAAACAGAATTACGGTATTTTGAGTGTCAGAAGATGCTTACAAACCATAGAAAAATCTCTTCAGTTTGTCGCTGGTTATATTACTTGATGGTGATTCGAGCAGCTATAGACCAGCTCAGGCTCGCTGGTCTGTTTGGCTGTCCCCACCCCTCTCACAAGCCAACCTCTGTCTTCAGGGCAAGATTACAGGGAGAGCTTCATAAAGATTGTTCCGATTTCAGTTTCTTAAAAAGGAGATAAGACGTATCTCTCAGAAAATTCTGCCCCTTATTGGGCTAGTTTAGCAAACCACACTGATTATTCAGGTTTTAGTGCTCACGAATTAAATGCCAGCTTTTTTTTTTCTTGGAAGACCAGGGATCAATATTTTGTTTTGCAGCCTGTCCCACAATTAAACAGCGCCGACCTTTCAGAATGTAGGCTTCCCCTGAAGGTAGAGTGTCTTGGAGATGGTAAGGGTCAAAGGGACACCGATTAATCAGCTAATTAGGCTAGGAAGTAATTGTCTCCTTAGGACAAGTTTGTTTTGCAGTCTGCAATTTTTGGCGATCTCGCCAGAGTAATTTATGATCGTGGAACAGGGCAATTGCCAGCTGGAGGAAGGGCAGCAGTTTTTCTGTTCTGCATCTAAGCCAGAAACTCGTGTACTATCGTGCTGAGATGCATTTCCTGCTGTCTTAGGACTTACAACACAGGTTAAATTATTTCAGCCCCCTAGTCAGTGGAACGATGTTTGGGCACCACTGATGCCATCCTGACAATCTTCCTCTATCTGTCCCGGTCTTTCCGTGAGTCTCAGTGCGGTGCAAGACACTGATTGATCCAACCTTCGATGTTATTTAGTTTTCCTATCTTTCTTTTTCTTTCTGTCTCCCTTGCCTTCTTCCGCTTAGCACAGTTCTTTGTATAATAAAGTGACTAAGGCCCTCCGATCATGTGACATGCCCGTGCCACTTGAGATTCCGTTGTTTCACCACAAAAAGAAATCGTCATGCCAACTGCCGATATATTGAAAAAAGATTGAAACAGATAATATAATAGACGTTAAGAACTCGACCCTGAAAATATCCATGGAAAGAGATGGAATGACCATCCTGTTTTGGAAGCTTTTATCGACGTTCAAGAAATATTAATTTAGGCTATGAAAGCTCTATATAATAAGTATTTTAATATGCCACTGTGCTCTTCTTTGAATGGAATTCAACTGTAAAGTTCGAATACTTCTAGGTAAACAGTAACATCTCTTAGTATAATAGATTCTTTTACCATGTCTGATTACAAACATTTCGAAAGAGATAAAAAGAAAAATATTTCTATATAAATTTAACTGTACTGCAGATAGGAAATTCACTGCCAAAGCCAAAGCTGTGACGGTTATGGTCTTGGGAAGTCTTTCAACCTCCTGAAGGTGGTTATCTCGGGCCAAAGTTGTGCTATTAGACAGGTCTTGCAACAGCATCCACCAGACAGAAAACCAGACGAAGGGATGCGCCAAGAATATCTTAAAAAGGTGTCTGAACATTACTGTGGACTGGAACAGTGTTATACCTATGAAATGAAATGGTCAAACTGCCTCAAAATGTATTGTTTAGAGGTCCGTCATCAGTGTCCCATTTAGTAAAAAGGCATTAGTGTGTGGCGCTCAGGAAAAACCTGTCGGATGACGAATAGTTGTCAAACGAAAATTAGGCTACACACAGTAATTTTCTCAATTCAACTCTCAGTTCTTGTATAACCACATTGCAAAAATTCTTATAAAATCAACAAGTGCTCCTACTGGACCCGGAAAACTCTAAAACTTCATGATCGATATATATTTCTGCATGTTATGCGTTTAACTGAAAATAGAAAATGATCACCATTTGACGAGTTTTTTTTTTTTTAAGGAGCCTTACAATTGGTCAGCACAATGGTACCGCCAAACAGAGTACAGTTCAAAACATTTGGGTACATTCCAGATATAACTAGCCTTTAATAACTAGATGGGCGAACCTGGTTTGAGCACTGATGGCGTCGATAACAACTCGTTTTGAGTCCTTAGTATTTTAGTATATATCCATAGTATACTCTTCGATTGACAGTCGATGCACCAATAGACAAGATTTTATGTCAATGTAATTGATTGGTTTAGCTGATTCAAATCGATTGAATATTTCCTGTCATTTCTATTTAAATAACATAGGCGTAAACGCTGGTACTCTTCGTGACATTGGCAAATGATCACAACAGTTTATCAACACTGTTTTATTAACCTGACAGACAATCACCTAAACAAATGTGACAGGTAGAAAGTGTTAACAATTTTAAATATCTCAAGTTCAATAAACCCTTTTACACCACCCAATATTAACTTCATACTGTAAGCTTATATTTGAAACAGCCTTTTTGAATAAGGAAAAGTGCACTACAAATGAAAGACAGACAAAGGTCATTTTAGATGACTATAGATTTCGCCTCGGCTGCTCAGCTTCATCTGCCAAACAATGGCGTTGTACAGCATATTTATCCAGCCATATGTATAACTGATGCCGAATACTTTTGTGGTGAGCAGGGGCAACAACGTTAATATCATGCTTTTGATAGGTGGCGAACGGAAGAATCTAAATGTGAATATAAGTATTCTCTAATCCAATTCGATACCACAAATCGATAATTTTAAGTACTCAAAACAAAGTGCTCAAAGCAAGTTCTCTAATCTTTCAGTTAGTCCCCAGCAGTGCTCAAATCAAGTTCATCCAACTAGATCTAATCATTCTGCGTTTGACAAAAATGCTTTTAAGGTCAAGATGTTAAATACCTATATAGTGTTTGCTTTATTGGACATGCAGGAAAGCCGTGAATTCCTCTGGAATCTGCCTACAATATTGAAATTTTTGCATGGTATCTAGAAGCATATAAAAGTGAAAAAAACGAGATAGCAAGAGAAGGAGAGAGAGAGAGAGAGAGAAAGAGAGAGAGAGAAACCGAGTATATTACACTGGATAAATTCAGTTCAAATTAATATATATGATATGAAGAGATTTTTCGACCTTGGAAGAGACTGTGTACTGATCAAAAGATAGTTGATCTGCCAGTTGATCTGCCCAATGAAACAGAAATATTATGGGTCTTAGAATTGGACAGTCAGTGGATGGGATTCTCAGTGATAGATGGTACCTTTTCTGCTTGAGATCGAGCGTTAGTCAATTCGATTGAGAAGTACTGTCCTGGAGATAAATGAAGACTGAGAGGTATGAGATTAAATACTAGAACTGTGGTGGTTTGGCTAGGGTATTTTGGAATGGTATTTTGAAATAACTTGGGCCAAATGAAAATTCAATCCAAATTAGTCAAGTTCTATTTGCTTTTCATTAACATTGTTCAAATAATGTTTATATAAGCTGTAACTGTATGGGATTTTTCGGATGAAAAGAGAGGAAAAAATCTAGTAGAGCTGTTAGTCATCGTACATGCATATTTGTGAACTAAGTTTCCAATTTCTGTTAGATTGACAGATGCGAGTGTTGCATTTGATGTTCCTCATGACCATAATGATATCGCAAAAATAAACAAACCGACAAACAAACAAAGCCGACAAACAACCGACAAACAGACAAACGAACAAACAAAATATAAACAAAAACACAAACAACCAAACCAAACAAACAAACATTTACACAAAAGCAAAAGCAAACAACAGAATTAACAACGAAGAAAAAAAATGAAACGAAAATAAAAACAACAGAGAGAGAGAGAGAGAGAGAAAGAGAGAGAAAGAGAGAGAGAAAGAGAGAGAAAGAGAGAGAGAGAAAGAGAGAGAGAGAGAGAGAGAGAGAAGGAAGACCATTAAATTTTATTGTCATGTAGAATGCTGCCACTTATGAAGATTGTCTCCTGTATTGGATGCCTTGTTGTATTCGCAATTAGACAAGTCTGATCGGACTGGATGTGCATAGGCGAGTGATGGAGTATGGTAATCAACCTTTCAGCCGCTCTTTCAGTATTTTCGGGTGCATGCTGAAGAGGATAATGGAACCTTAATGTTTGATTATGGTTTTCTTCTCCCTGTTGTTTTTCTTTTTCTTATTTTAATTTTTTGTTTGTTTGTTTGTTTTGTTGTCTATACATAGACACGTGTTCTGTAGATCACACTTAGATAATATGGGCCAAAGCAGCTAATTATTTGCTGATACATGTAGCTAATGTCTTTTTTTTCTCTCTTTTTTTATGAGTTATTAATTATTTCTTCTATTGTTTGTTCCATAGAAAATGCTTTTATATATCACACTTGGATGTTATCTTCTGGTTCTGATTGGTTCTTTAGCCTTTCAGCCTAGGAAAATGGCTAGTTCGGCTTGGCTTTATACATCGTGCCAGAATGCGTTTTCTTGTCAAGTTTTATTGTTTAAGTTCAATTTTTTTTTTCATGAAAGGTATTTCCACACAGCACACTTCATTTTCATTAATATTATTAATATTTATGCAAGGTTAGGCAGACGTCTGATAATTGTTTTCTTTTTTTTTTCTTGTTCATTTTAAATGTATGCGTTGTGTCTTATGTTCATTGCAGGACCTATCGCAACTACACTTTAGTGATTGATATGCTTTTTGTTAGTGCCTACTGAAACATCACAAAATATATAATTTTATAAAGTGTGGACAGAATAAGTCAAAATTTTAAATGGCTAATTTTATAATTATCGTGCTAAGATAACGTCTCAAAATATTCGTTTCTTTTTTTTTCTTTTTCTTCCAGTGACAGTTCGATACTTCCTCACATCAAGCTAGGCTGGGATATTCGAGACTCCTGTTGGTACTCGGCTATCGCTCTGGAAAACAGCATCGATTTCATCAAAGATGCCATCGCTAGCCAAGCGAAGAATAACAAAAATGCCTACGTCAAAGCCAACAATTCAACTACTACTGTATCAACGACATCATCCTCTTCAACATCGTCCTTGTCGCCGACATCGTCGCCCAAATGTCAGGAAAACAATCACTTGAGGCCCATAATCGGGCTGGTTGGCCCGGGCTCCAGCGAAGCCACGATTCAGGTGCGTGAAAGATTTGAGTATGCAATCCTTTGACTACGATTCGGCTATTCTTTCTCTTCAAATACTCGTACACGTGCTCGGTCTTCCAATTTATAACTGCACTCTTTAAAAAAAAAAATGCATGTGCAGCCTCTTAATCCCGCGCATTGAATTTTGTGGGCTTTACGTGCATACCCAGTTTCCCAATTTGGTCAAAAGAATTTCCTTTTTTTTCGTGTGTGTGTGTGGGGGGGGGGGGAGAAAAGGGGTGGGGGGAAGGAAGGGTTGGGGGGGGGAGATAAGGAGGAGGGGGGGGGGGAGCTATTAGTGTAAAGTTTACCCGGACACGGGACAACGGCGTCTCTACCTATTCCCCATCCGATCTTTTACGGCCCCGGCTTCTCGAACGCGCATAAAGTACACCAGTACTCCAAAATGCTTTCGCCGTTTTCCGAGAAGGCCAGACCTTTGAGTCACTGAAAAAAAAAAAACCCACAAATTCTAATCATTCCCATGCAGCGACATTTTTATCAAAAAAGGTAAACGCCTTCACGCAAACGCTTATCCACGATATTTCTTTAAATGTTCTCAAGACCCTCTAAAATCTTTCCTATGTTTATGAAACAGTACTGGCCATGCGGAAAGGAAAAAAAAGTACTTGAGACAGCCAATTTAAGGGGGTTTAAAAGCTGAAACCAATAAAAATAACGGCTACAAGTGTGGATGATTTTAAAGATATCACAACAAAGCATAAAGTGTAGTTCATGCAATCGTGAGATTATAGTGAACCTGAAACCACTTTCAGCACAAATAAATATTGATAGTTTGGTGTCGAATAGTTGACAAAAATACTGATATTAGTGACACAAAAAAGCAGCAAGATTAGAAACAGAGATCTTTTCGTACTGAAAGTAGTAACGTTAACAGTACCTTACCCGGATGAAATATAATGCAATATTTTCCTGTCAAAATTACCTTTCTACACAGAATTTTAGGTCTATGTAGTTACTTTGTTCATGTGCTTGTTTAACGCATCCGACTCATGAGGAAAGTTTAAGTCCTACTGAACTGCATTTTGTAAGCATGAGAGTCTGGGCAACAATTCTTTATCATTTCAAACGTTGTTTTTTTGTGGGGACAGGCATTGAATACAAATTTAAGTATGTGGTCATCAAGCGGTCTGTGATTTATTTGATAGTTCTTGGGTTGAGAATGTTTTGTGGTATAATTCTGGCTGAAATAAATAAATAAATAAATAAAAGATAAATAAATAAATGCTTTACTGCTATCACTGTTTCTATGTATTTCTGTGGTGGACACAAACGAATCATAGCAAAACAGTTGATCAGGAATCCTGCTAGTTCTTGGCCCACAGGATTACATAGGAGGACATTCAGTACCTGCACACTGTCTTGGAAAAGACAAGAAAGGAAGGGCTTATAGGAAGAATAATAACACCTCACGTCGGTACATCCTATACCTACAAATTTTTGCTGAGAACAACAGACAAATAAGTCTGGAGTGAAACAGAATCCCTATGATTTTGATTGCCAGAATTCTACACACAAGACATATTATTACCTTGCTGAGTATTGTGCGTGCCAGTCTTCCCAATTATTGCAATACTCTGCCTTGAAAGCACATTTACTATATGGTTTACAGGCCAATTTTACGAGAACAATGAAAGACGAATTCTGATCAAAAGCCCTCTACATGTTTACGTCTCGGAGAAAGACGATATACTTTCACTGTTTTATTCCTCGGCCTGATGCCCACGGCCCGGTTCTGAATGCACGGCTATACAAAATTAATTTGCCAAATGGAAGAAATATAAGGGATTTATTGGTTTTGGAGGATAAAGTTATCGCTGCATCTCCTCCTCTCAGACGATTTATTCCCCAACCAGTTTTTTCTGCCGGCGAAGGGTAAAAAATGTATGGGTGAGATTAGCGACACATCCGAAATGCATGTGCGAACGTTGACGTTCTTTTATTTGTCTAGCTCTGTTCCTGCTCCAGTGGAGATAGAGAGCTCAAAAGCTCGATCATTGCCTCCTCGGCTTTTCTTAAAGCTGGATCTCGAAAGAAAAAAAAAATCCATTCGCCAAACGGGTCTTGCTTTTTTGTGCCATTATTTGTGCATATATTACTTGCTCCATAGCGTGACATCGATTCCTGTTGATTTCTCATTTGTTTTGGAACCTCTGATTGATCAGGAATATGAATATTCCAAAATGACGTGGGCAGGAAATAATCATATGTATTTAGCCTCTCTGCTATATAGATAATATATATAGGTTATCTCTTCCCTGGGGGGATGGGGAGATGGGGGGGGGGGGGGGGGGGGTGTTGAGGTCCAAAAAAACCAAAACAACATCCAAACCCTC
>JBCEWB010468898.1:0-19597 GCA_039654565.1 Peronia peronii | reverse complement strand
CTATCTATCTATCTATCTATCTATCTATCTATCTATCTATCTATCTATCTATCTATCTATCTATCTATCTATCTGAGAACTTGAAATGCATGGTACTAAGTTGAGCTTTTCTCTTGTTTTTAATTTATTTTATGGGGCTTTATGATTTCATTCAGTTCCTTACAAAAAGAACTAAAACACAAATACAATTGCTTACAAAATCCAGATAAACTCATCTTTTACTTCTTTTTTTCTGGCTTTGCATCAACTGAATATATCTTTACAAAGATTTTCGTTCTAGCCTACAGTTTTCAGGATTGTTAAGAAATGAATCCTAACAAATTAAAAATTTAAAGTACATGTAAACAATTTTATTCGTTGATTTTTAGAAGGGTGATCACCAGAACTCTACAAGTTTATTTTTAAACTCTTAAACTAATTTTGCAGTTTTGTTCAGACAATGCAAACTATTAAAGTCAACAGTACCGTGGATGGGTTTACAACCAATAACTCACCCAAAACACGGAACGTCACAGGTTTGATGAGGAAAAGAATACATTCGAATCTGATACTGAAAAAGTGAATAATTTCCATCTCCTTCTGCCTATCTTTTTTTTTTTTTTTTGCGTCATTTCGATTGTCCATTATAGTTCATTTTCAGCAAAGCCATTGCATCTTGATACTGCGATGCTATCCCGACCTAGTGATATTTAGATTGCGAAGCTGAATGTGAGTAGTTTATGCATTCATTTCATCAGTTGAATGAGCTTACTTGTGGCTCTGCATTGGCAGCTCGTAAAATCTAAAACTTTTAAATGTCAGCTAAAAACATAATTATTCAAAAAGCATCTGTCATGCTTCTAGCTATTCCCTCGAGATAGTTGTCAATCTTGCCCACAGGCTAAGTTTTATGTTTGATTTGTGTTTCAATATTGTGTACAATATCATATTAGCTCTGATCATTTTTGTATGCCGTTTTATGCCTATGTATAGATCTAGTATGTATGTATGTTCCTATTTGTGATGATGCCTATGCTATGTGTATGGCTCTAAAACACTTTGGCTCTGCAAAGCGTTTTGAGCCCTGCGGAAGTGAAGAGCAATGTATATCCCCTTCATTGTTATGATGATGACAGTTATTATTATTGTGAATATTATTATTATTTTGCATAATAACAAAATAACAAAGCTTGTTTTGCATTCATGAATACCTTCATACTCACACATGGTAATGTACAGACTGAGAGGAAGAAATCGCGAAGAAGCCAGAAATGGAAAATAAAAAACCGAATGAAGAAAAGGAAAAAAGACAAGTAAGGACATACAAAAACAACGAAATGAAACAAACCATTCTTTTCGTCTTGAGCTCACAAAAGCAAAGACTAGAGAACATCTCTTGCACTTTGTTTATTTAGAACTTTTATTTTACACAGGATAAAATGCTTCCGGAATAGGAGACACAGAGGCAATAATGTAAATTTACATCAACATTTGTATTAACACATGGCAGATTTGCACATCTTTTTACACCGTAAACTTAATTTAGTAATATATAATAATAATAATTATTTATTGTATATATTTACGTGTATGTCATTTGCTTCATTGATATATATTCATAGTACGATAATGAAAGGGAGTAAGGGCACAGAATAGCATCGTGGATACCTAAATGATAAGCAATTAACATTTCTCAGAAGTAAAATTGAGAATAATGTAGCCTATATTTTCATAACAAATTTTGTTTTTAACTTGAAGCCTATTGCCTTCAGAGAAAACTAAAATAGGATGGAATACTACAGTATATATAAGTATGCTGTCAAACTTTGATTTAATGAAATTTGAGAAAACATAAAAGAGAATATCATAATAAAGAGGCTCAAATAAGAGAGGAAGAGAGGGATGAAAGTGATATACAGGACCATAGCACGAAAGAAATAGAGAAAGAGAGAGAGAGAGAAAAGAAGGAAAAAAAGGGACTGTGGAGGAACAGACAGAGAGGAAATAACTAAATAAAATCCTAAGAACCCTACTCTCTACAGAAGGCCCTGGAAACAACTGAGGAAATCATGTCAATAACAACAACAATAAAAGATCAACATCAACATCACCATCACCATCACCAGCATCATGAACGGTAACAACAAAACAGTGACAAAAAAACAGTGAAAGACAAGACACAAACAAGGAAATAAAGAAGAATGACAACAAACAAACAAATAAAAACACATCAACAACAATAACCGTACCAGAGTTTCTTTTTCTTTACTTTCAGGATCAAGTTTTTTCTTTTATTTCCATAAACAAGATCCCCACCCCTGACGCTAATCTTTCTCCCCAGTCAGGGGTCGAGTGCCAGACAGCCATGTGATGGTTTTTTTTTTTGTGAGCATTGCTTTCCCGTGCCTTTGTCTTGGACATAAACAACGTTTAACAAAATCTTCCAAGACTCGAAGCAGGTTTAAAATAAAATAATAGCACTGTCGCAAGGCAAGAGTTAACTTTACAAACTCTTACAGTGAGACCACCCACTTCATAATCAAAGAAATACTCCAAAAGAACTCGACGATTGTTGTTGAACTAGTTGTGAGCGTCATATAAATTCATTTCTGCCATCCGCCATACGCTTATCAAGTTGAGGCAATATACCTTGAGTTTGCCTTGTTCTATAGCTATTTATGGTAGTTTTGTATGCATATAGATATGTATCTTACGTACATAATATGTTCCATCAAGCGTGAGCTGGATTTTTCTTTTTGATGTTATCTTGTCGTATCTTATAATTTGCTTCAACTGGAAGTTAGTCTGCATGGAAAGCTCGTACTTTATTTGTTCATGGCTTTCAGACGTTTGAAGCCATTCCTTTCTGTGAGGGTTAAAATGCCGAAGGATTGGTCCAAACACTGAGTCTTGATTTTCTTAGATAACCTTTATGTGCTGAGAATGCAGCTGTTTTTAGGAAAGTGGAACACATCTCCACGTTTGGAAATGCCATCAGACAATGGAAATGTAGCCTATGAAACCCTTCTTCCCGAGTGTAGTAATTTTCTTGTAGCTACCACTGCCATTAAACTTGGCTGTTTTATTTTCTCCGTTCTTCATTTCAACACTCCTGTCGTGTGAAATCTGCCAGTGAGTTGGTGCTGGGATTGGGATTAGGGTTAGGTTTGGGATTTGAGGTAAACGATTTTTTTTTTCGTTTTTGATACGAATCTTTAAGTAACTCTCACGATGGTTACAGCACCACAGTCATTCCGGGACGGGCCAAGTGGAACTTAACTGTTTTGAGAGAGTGAATAGACGTCATTTTAGGTAAAGTTCAAAACTATGATTTAGGGAGAAGTGAGTTTTGGCTTAACAGTAGCATTGGATTTACGAAACAACAAATGTGGTGATTATGGCAAGCATCATAACTCAAAGTCTAAAAAAATCACTAAGTCGATTTTAGAATGGTTATAACGATAGGACCGAGGTCAAGCCATCATACGCATCCCTCGGCTGGATTTGAGTTATGAAAGTCATAGAAAAAGGTGAGATTTGCCCGATTCCGTCCCTTCAACTCAGGTCAGTGCCGGCACTAAGACCATAATCAATGCCAGGATCAGTAAACATTTCAGATAGTGACAATGTCCAGAGACAGGATGCTTTGTTGATATAAAATCGCGCGGGAGAAAACATCGCTGACAGAGAGATATCATCTTAGGCCTAATGGCAACATTTGAGGGATGGAAATGCAAATAGTACTCACTGATCAGACAAAAGTTTTTGAAACAACTGGATTTTTAAAAAAATATGACTACTTTCCTGTGTTTTGGTAAAGACGAAATGAGACTTTGGTTCTTTTTTTTTTCAGTGAAAATTTTGGGACATAGAAGGAATAGACCAGCCTTGTAAATATGAGAGAGTGTATAAAATAGAAATGAGAAAAAACTTGACTTTGTCTTCCTACCATAAGCATTTCCACTCCTCATTCAAAGTGTAACCTTTAAGTAACCACTGTCACGGTCTGCTAAAATAAGAACAACCCTAAATATTACCAGTCTTTAGTCCTAACTAATACCTTTTTGACAGAGATTGCTATAAATATGAAAAAAAGAGAAAAAACATAGACGATAATGATGATGATGTACAATAACTTGAACACACAAAGCAATTTTTTAGAACAGCAATACCGATAAAAAATTGCTCTGAGATAAAAATCACAAGATGTAGTTCAACTAAATGCACCAATGTAAAATGGCTTACAAAAGACTGAAAAAAAGAAAAGGAAACTAAGAAAATGCAAGCGTCAAATACGTTGAGAAGAATGACCATATTACGAGTTAAAATGCGAACTAGAACAGAGGCCACCAAAACAAAAGATCAGTGCGTTTTATATGGATCTGTAACATGGAGACAGCTGCTGGGACAGCAAAACGTAACTGCCAAAGAAAAAGAAGAAGAAGAAGAAGAAGAAAGAAAGAAATTGAAACAATTGTTAATGAAACGCGAGAGCATAAAAAAGACGAGTAAACCAAACTGACTTTCAGAGACAGAAGAATCCGTTTTCTCTTTATAGGAGGACTGAGAAAAAATAAAGAGAAGAAAAATTATTTTTAAAAAATAAATTAATAACAAAAATGAAACTTTAGGCGATCATAATCAAACATTACAGTCATTAACCAATTTTGCACAGTTTATGACGTATCATTATGAAAGACGTGCTCTTTCTGTCAGTCCTCCCGGCGTCAAATGAGTAGATAATCTCTGTTTTCTTCTTCTGTGTTAATGTGTGTCTTTCCTAAGTTGGGTAGAAGGAGTTCGAAGGCTTGGGGTGGGTGGGTTCGGGAGGAGGGGGGAGGGGAGGGGTGAGGGAGACCATGATCTGGTCTCCCCCTTTTTGTTAGGGATAGGATAGGGTCGATGTCCGTTCAAAAACCGATCCATTTTGCTTGATCAAAAAACTAGAGCGTTTTCTTAGTTCAGACAAAATAGTGGCAGCACACCATTGTACTATTCCTATTGGTATTGTGTGGGAGTGCCTGTGTGTCTGTATACAACTGTGTTGATTTTGTCTTTCTGTTTTTTGTTGTCATTCTGTTGTTCTGGTTTGCGAAACCCACTATATCTGGTTTGTTTTTTTATTAATTTGAGTGTTCTTAGAAAGGCTTCAGCGTGCTCCAATTAAGCGTAATATGTTGCTAACTATAGGAGAGGTGGTGTAGTGTTCACCTGTGTGTATGTGTGAGGATGTGTGTTTTGGGTTTCGTATATCTATTTCTCTGTTTGCTCTTGGGCTGGTTTGTTTTTGTTTGTACTAATTTGGTTTTCTGGAAAAAGTTTTGACGTTCTCTTCCTGCTAGGGAAAACAGAAATTAGGCCAAGTCCTCGAGTTGTGTAAGTGTAAAAGTATGTGTGTTTTGATTTTCTTCTTCTTCTTTCTTTCTTCTTCTCCTTTTTGCTTCTTCTCCTTCCTCTTCTTCCTCTCCTTTCTGCCCAATGTAGCCGTGATCGGAGTTGTGGACTATTAAACCCAAATCAAATCAAAGCAAACCATTGTCATCTTATTCCTCTCCTTTTCTACTCCATCTCTATTTTTTCTCTCTCTCTCTCTCTCTCTTCTTCCTCCTCCCGTTAGCCCTCAACTCTACCAAGAGTTATCGGGCGGGCACTTCTTGACGAGTCGTGTACTCATCATGCAGTATGTCTAAGATGATCTAAACCTGGCCAAGCTCACCCCCCTTCAGACAGATTTGAGTCTGCGTTGAGAATTTTTATTCCTCTAGGTGGGTTTTAACTCAGGTTTACAAAACCCTATCTGCCCGAGGATCTACAGTACGTGACGTACCGATGCGACCACCCGGCTAAAGGCTAATCAGGTTTTGGTTTCGCCTCTTTGTATTTTTTGTTCTTATGGTGATCTGCCTTAAGCAGGCTGTACATGTACATGCCGACATAAATTATCGTCGTGTTCGAATCGTTCAAAATGGAATTGATAGCGTGTGGGGAAAATCAGGCTTGAACAAGGTAATAGTTCATGCCTTGCTTGGCATGAATGCAAATAGACTCTATGTACGACTTTCAATCTCCTGGTAGAGCCTTTCTCGCAATCACTCAGGCTGATATTTGAGTCGTCAAGCCTTCATTCTAGCGGAAATTCTCAAGCCTTTCTAGCTGATCCTTTATCACTGAAACTTGTTGTTTTTTTTCTCCGGTTTTATTTCATTATCAAACGAATCAGAGACAAAATAGCCTCGGTATTTTGTAACACGAAGAGTTTTGTAGGGGATGCTTCATGCTATGTGTTTATTTAATGACTCCATTTTGTTGCTATGGTCCGTTTCGACTTAGATAAAACTGCTCAGGCCATGGAGCTTATACTATTATACTGGAGAGCGGACTGATGACATCACGCGTTCCCCCGCGGGGGCCCGAGGTTTATAAGTAGGTTATCTGCTCCCACCTGCAGGCGGTGTAAGCCCACCATCAGTGGGATGTCTCCCATGGAGTGTCATCCTCGACATTCCGGGGGAAGCATCTCTTCTCTCTCTCTCCTTGCTCTTGTCTTCTGTCCCGCTTTCTTTCCTCCATTCTTCTTGACGTGTAAACGTATCTACCCGTGTTTGACACAATAAAGCAGTAATCGTGCTGATGTGTCGTTAAACCCCAACATAAACAAACAACAAACAAACATCACGCGTGCCGTATGTGGAGCCATGGCCATGAGGGCAAGAAACCTATTTAATCTGAAGACTTAACGTCGTTGTTGTTATTTTACCACGTGCAAAGCTAAACGAAACTCATATATAGCAAGACTAAATCTAACTGCATGGCCATGGCGCCTGTATTGGCTCGCTTGATACATTGTGTTTTGTTAAGGCGGCATCATGAGTCCGCCCTCCAGTATAAATAGTTAGTATAAGCTCCTTGGCTCAAGCCAATAATTTAAAAAATGTGAGAGTGTGTACCACATTCCCTCATGCCAATAGCTCACGCCACTTGAGATAAAGGCCTGAGCTATTCACTTGGGCACTTGGTTTATATGTGTATGGCCCGTTTAAAGGTTACTTATGCGTCTGTACGGTTTGACCGCAAAATACGATAAGCGCCATTCTTCAAATTTCGGAGATTAGCGCATGATAATACGATACCTTCGTGTCAGTTTACATGACCTGACTTAAAAATACTTTGTAATAAATGTTCAATAGTAACAAACATGACAGTTTTGTATATTTAACTAAACATGTTTACATGGAAAAAAGAATAAATTAAATAAATAATGTTTTTCAGAAAGTGAGAAAACAGGATTTATCTCATTTTGAGGTCAAACTATTCTTTTTTTTTTAATATGTTTATGTTTATTTTATTTTACTTTATATATTAACTTGTTTTTCTCATAAAGTTTTCGATACTTTTATGCAGGATCTAGAACTATCACTGACTGACTCACGATGAGCCGTCAGTGACAAAGGAAAGATTTTCCGCTGGTGATTGAGGTCAAGTTAAGTAGTCAGAAAAGTGTCATGTGATGCTATCATTATCACCACTTTTTGTCTGACTGTTCTTTTTTAGCCTCTACTATATTAAGTCTTTGACGTAAGGGGAGAGCGGGGGGAGGAGGGAGGGGGAGGCGAAAGCAAAAGAGACAGAGAGAGAGAGGAGAAATAATGAGAGAAAGAGATAAAGAAAGATGGGGAGACGGCGGAGAGGAAAGAAAATAAGGCATAAAACGAGAGGGGGACGAGGGGCGGAGAATTAGTCTGGGAGAGAAAGGAAGCAGAATACGAGAGAGAAAGAGAAAAAAGGGAGAGAGAGAAAATGAGTAAAAAAAAAAAGAATGGCAGAGGGAGGGGGACGGGGGGGGGGGGGGGGGTGAGAGGACGACGGGGCAAATAGGAAGAAATGAAAACAAGAAAGTGGTACCATTTCTTCATGATCTCTAGACATTTATTGTTAGCGCAAAAACGTTTTAATATCTATGGGTGAAAATGTAGAATTCACGTGAGTTCTTTTGTTTAACACAGCGGGGCAGAAACATGAAAGGGCGCTCTCTATTAGTAGCTGGGCCACAAACTCCCTTGACCTGCCCCCAGGGTGACCTCTAATCGATAGCGAACGTCTCACGTGATCATTGCGATTTATCGCTTTGTTTGCGGCTGGGCAATAATAAGCACACTTATTTATAGCCAAATGCAGCAGTCGAGATCATTAAGTATCCTAAATGGTATTTCCAGCGATCAAAGCCCTGACATTCAAAGATTTAATGTCAAAAGATTTAACTGCGGAAAACCAAGGCTTCGTGCAGTTTGAGAAGGGGGGGGGGGAGAGAGAGAGAGAGAGAGAGAAGGTGCGAGTACGGAAAATGAGGTTTGGAGATCAAAGCTTCAAATGGGATTTTTTGCTATTTTGAAACAGTTTGACCTCTTCTGATGTGAGAAAAAAAATGGCTGAGACTAGAAACATCAGCTTTATGCCCCTAAACGGTACCACTATGGCACCACCAGCAGACGGTATGGACAGATTATGCAAATGCAATGCGATTTTCTCAAAATGTTCTCAGGCTTCTTCACTTTTCTCCTGAAGCTTTTTTCTTAATATACGACCCATCTGGCTTTAAATTTTGATATGTATTCGCCATAGCATGTGTTTCAATAATTGCATTCTTTTTTCCCTGATTTTTGTTCATGTTTTTTTGCAGGAAAATAGGATATTTATAGAGAACTGAGGGGAAAAAAAACACATCCTTTAACGCATAGGTTTCAAAAATTTATGATACACTGTGTGACCAGCATACAAAAAAAAATGCATGTTATCTTTTATAAAGAGTTATTTTATTAATATGCAAAATTTCAAATGATTACATTCAATAGTTTAGGCGCCTTAGGCTTTAAAAAATAGCAAATTTTCAAGTCACGAAATCAAACATGAAGGAAAGTCATAGCAACTAGACACAACATAAACAAAAGAAATCCACACTTTATCCTCTAATTTCAGCATGCTGAATCCGAATTTGAAACTTTAAACGTCCTTAGTTCATGCATTAAAAAAATCAATCTCAGGACCCGCATCCCCCATCCCCCTTAAGCTGTTTGCAACGATAATCATAGCGATCTTAATTACTTAATTATTGAGAGTTTATGTGGATTTTTTTTTTTTTTTTTTGGTTGTTTTTGCTGTTCTTGTTGTTGTTGTTGTTGTTGCTGTTGTTTGTTGTTTTTTTTATGTTTGTTTTTGTTTTCTTTTTTACTTTGGTTGCTCTATGTATGACAAACTCGACATAGATATATCCTTTGTATGAAAACACAAAGGTTTAAAGTTAAAAGGGTTTTAATTTCTGAATATAAATAACTCTTTAAAAATGTAAAAGAATTATAATTCTCAAAATGCATTTTAATACCCGATATTCACTGCTAATCTGATCTAAACAAAACGTTTTGATTACTTTTTTCCCAGTAAGATCCAGTTGATCTCTGTGTTGTATCTGTGAGCTGATCCATGAAAGGTTAACGGTTTAACAAATAAGGTACGATTATCTATATTTTCATGGAGTAGTACCATCAACAGTTCATCGACATCATGTTCGTGGACGACATCATTTTTACTCATGCAGGACAGACTCGGTTAGTGATATTATATCTGTCGCTCTTAATGGTGTCTCAAGTCAAATCAATCTTGGCTATCTCTTTCTATATATCAGATCTGGAACAGAATAATAGGCAGCCATAGCACACCAGTCCTCTTTCTTGTCAGCCCTCCTTATCAGCTCAGTGTTACAGAGTTACGATTGTTTGTGTAACTGTTCAGGCTGTCAATCTAGTACTTGTGCACAATGACATGTTACTCTCTCTTCTCCTCGGCTCTCCGTACGTGTATTTTGCCCATACAATAATTATAGCTTTTTTTTCTGTCCATTTTCTTGCTATTGTATCCACAAAGCTTTAGCTACCTCTTTTCTGATTGTGTATCATATCCGATCTAGACAGCCAGGACTGGTACCTCTAAGCTCTGAATTTGTTTCTCTGTCACTAATGGTCTTTGTGATTATTATTTATTTTATTATTTTTTTGTTGTTGTTGTTGTTTTATAGGCCGGGAAGGTGTGGGAGAGAAGGGAAAGGGAAGGGGCTGAACAGAATATTATGCTTTCAAATCCATTATTACTATTATTGCTTTGCTAAAGTAATTATCATTACACTCCCTCGTCATGACTCCCTGACACAATTCACTTCTCCCCGAGCTGGCTTAACATTGGAGATATCATGTATCTTCTGTGGCTGATAACATGGCACGAATGAGTCTCGTGTGCAAAAAAGCCAAGCTGACCTTTTCAAGTGGATAAAGAGAACATATTCGCTTTGATGTAAACAGGACCAATTGAAATCGGTTCTTACAGTGGTTGACTTGTATAATGTTGAATCCCACCTCTTTGACTCTTCCGTTTCCAAACTAGCTGGATCAACACTTACTGACAAGCAACAGCATTAATTTGCTAAGCACGTATGTAATACATTTACAGATACGATACTGGCAATCCAATAGTGCATTACCAGGGCCAAAAATATTAAATCTTTTGAAATAGGTCATACAACATATTGATGGGTACTATCAGTAACGTAGTTTACAACTCCACGTTGTTACATTGAAACGCCAGGTTTTTTTTAACGCCTGTGATTTTATATTTGCACTGAACTTTGCAATGGCCACATGAAAGAGATTGAGATGAGGGGGAGGGGGGGGGAGGCGGGAGGGGGAAGTGTCCTTGCTCTCAAAAAGATCTCACATAAAGATCCCGTTCACAGCTCAGTAATTCATCCTGTTTACACAAAGCTCAATGGCTTTACATCTTTAAATACGCCCGTGCTGGTTCCCACACCACACAATGTGCAATATAATGTGTATTATAGTTCCTGGTTCAAACCACGGATATCAGTACGTGTTTATAGTTAGATCCAAATCTAGATGTACTTTAATAATGTGCCCATTCCCAGCAAATTAATACTATTTCAAGAAAATACCACCTTTGTTGTTTTAGGGTGAGGGTGGGAGAGTGGAGGGGGGGGGTGGGCGAGGGGGGGGATGTTCTCTCGTTTAAAGACACAGTGAATAATCTGCAGTTCTTAGAGAATGAAATGTTGCAAAAGAGTATGTGTTAATCTTGTGTAGATTTATTTCAATTCAATGATACACATAAAATTGTAAAATTGTGATTAAAAGACATTTGTCAAAGCATTGTAAAATTGTGATTAAAAGACATTTGTCAAAGCAGGTCAGAGATGTTCGTCACACAGGACGTCCTGTTTAAAATGACAAGGCTCTTACTCCATTCCATCAACTTCTGAGACACTGAGGGTTAAAATTCGCCTGCACGGAACTTCCGTTTGGTCTTATACTTAATTTATCCATCTATCTTATACTTTCATCCGTCATAGAGATGGATATCTCTGTACATATTATTTAGACATCGCCGTATATAATATTTAGACCTTGCCGGCAGGATCAACCTGATGCTTTGATATAATATTAATATAGGAAGTTTTCAACAGCTGTGTGCGATGTTTAAGCTTCATTCAACGAAGAAGTGGGCATGCATGTAGAGGGTGACCCGTAAGTCCCTACCCATCCATATATTACCTATTTAATTTGGCAAATGAGGAGTTGAAGGCAGCAGCTGCTGTCACCCTGCCATACTGGAACAATAATCCGTGCTATGTCTAGGAAAAATGCCTCATAGAACATGGCGGCGCATAGTATTATGCAGGGAGAATGAGGGATAGCAGACAGACTTATATATGATATATGGATGGGCAGGAATTTACGGGCCACCCTGTAGAACCGTGTTAACTGTAGAGTAATGTTAAAAGTGATCTGTGTTATGATCATGAGTATAATACTCTTATTTATTTCCTGATTTCACGGGCCTCGTTTTCTCTGAGGTCTCCCAAAGTTCATTTGCTTTCTTTTTCATTGCTTGAGGGAGACGAGTGTAGGTGAAGTAAAATATTATGGTCGGGGATCACAACAATTGCAATGGACTCCTTGAGAATCTCCACTTGATCGGAGGCGTGGCCATGTGATATGGAAACTGAAACCGAATTATAAATAATTTCACAAGGTACCCAGCCTTTTCAACTGACATAATATAATAGAACCTATCCCATCCTTTCGTTTGCTATTTTAATAATTGGTGTTGCAATATCATAGAACGTGTGTGTGTTTGTGTGTGTGTATGTGTGTGTGTGGGTGGGTGGATGTGTGTGTGTGTGTCCCTTAAATATACTATTAATAGATATCTTTATTGTGTGTCCACAATAGTTTTTAAAAAAATATTTAAAGAATTGGATGCTTCCCATTATAATAACAGTTCATAAAATTAACCTAAAGGATTTTTCACTACCATCGTGTGATCATTGCCGCGTTCAGAGCAAGTCCATTCGTGCGTAATGAACTTCATTGAGCTTGCCTCGGTTTACATACATGGGAACAATGACCCTTATTTTTGGGGCATGTATTTGAGACTGTCACTGAGATCGTGCGTTTTTGTCAACTGACTACGCATCACATCACGACACACTTCTTTTTATCATTGATAGTTTTTTCCTTTTGTTCACAGGAGCAAAATGCGTGCACATGTGGAAATTGCAGGACACAAGTTACAAATGAAATACATTTGAGCCACTTGTGAGCAAGAAAAAGAAAAATATCAATAAAAAAAAAAAAAAAAGATTTCGTGATGTGATGTGTAATCAGCTGACAAAAACTCAAGCCCTTTTATCATTTATCCACATTGTTTTCAGGAGTTTTCGAGTTAAGAGGAATAGCAGATCTTCTCATTTGCGTCTACAGACAGAAAGTCAGCCGGGCTATTGCACATGCGTATGACGTCATACCGCACGAACTATAGGGTTAGGGTTAGGATTAGGGTTAGGGTTAGGGTTAGGATTAGGGTATATATAATAACAATAACTTATTTAGATCGATCTAAATCTAGATCTCTGCATAAAAAAAAAACAAAAAGATGTCATGTTTGACCCAGTTTCCCATGTAAACACAGCTAATTGCCGTTTTCGCACATGCGCATTAAGCCGGTTGACCTTCTGTCTGTAGACGCATGTTACCCTCTCCATTAGATTTCAGAGTAAGTATGTATCTAATGAACAGCTGGCAATGTTCCTGCCTTTCGCCCTGAAATATCTCCTCACCCTTAATGATATAGTTCTTAATTGTTCTGTTTCTTATGAGGTATTTCGAGGTCGGTCACATGACCAAAGAAACATCGCTCACACATGGGTTGGTTTACGTAATGTGAATATCGCTGAGTGTCCATCCTTGGTCAAGAGCTGCTGTAATGCACAGAGCGTGTACACATGTCAGCGTGAGAGCGAAAATCTCTCGATCATGTGACCAACCATTTGCGTGCACGTTTCATGCCAGGGAGATTGTTTAATTTGACCTTTGGAATGAAACAGAGACAAAAGCCATACCAGCATGAATTACAAAGAATAAAGTAGGAGTGATTGACCATTTCCACCTATTCTGGTCACGGTAGGTGTTCCCAGCGCCAGGTACATACCGCCGACCTAGCTCTGTAACTGACTGGCTCTAAAGACAACCTGTTCAATTAATCAAATAGTGTTCATATTTATTTACTGGCTTCATCTCCTCTAAAACAACAACAACAAAAATAAACATAACAGAATGTGTAAATGAAAAAAAAGATACCATGTTTTTTTTCAATTTACATTTTATTATTATTATTTTTTAAATCTTTTTATTTATTTATTTATTTTAAGATAATTATAGCATACTGACAAGAAAAGGTTTGATGATATTTTTAAAAAAAAACAAATTGCAAAGGAGCTATATTGTCATACGAAAATATACAAAAACAAAGTCCATTGCTTTTATTATGATAGAAGTGAAAAACAAATTACCAAATGAAACGCTTTTGTTTTAATTTTGTTCTGGCAAAATTGTTTTTGTAAACCAGGATGTCAAAATGTCAGAATCTTTGAGATAAAAAAAATGGGGAATTAATTCTCTTAATACGCTGCGTAGTAGTGACAATACGTTCATTAAATCAGTCAAGAGCACTCTTGAGTTTAATTGTCAGTGACGCATTAGAGACTGATGAGATGATATCTATGAAAAGCATCCATAGTCTATAAACGGAAATTACGGGTTCAAGAGAGCTTACTGGCATTGTCCTAACGCTATGAGAGTTCGTTTTATGATCTGCTGTCTGTTGAAAATGCTTTCGAGATCATCTCGCATAATCTTCCTGTCTGTTGGCAATGCTTCACTGACCAGTTATCTTTAGCACAGAAAATATACAGTAGAAGCCACGTTACTATGTTAGCGGAGGTATAGAATTATGATAATAGTAATAACAAAAAATAATAATAGGCCTAGAGGGAATTTTTCTAGCTCTAATCCCGGCACAATCCATCATCCAGATCAGTAGTTCTCAACTGGTGGTCTATGATGACTTTTTAGGTGGTCTACAGGATGTCCAGGAGATCTGGTAACAAACTGGAAACGAGTGTGCATAATTTAAAATTGTACGTTTCTATTGCTTCTGCAGCAGTGAAATTTCTTTTCGACACTAAGCCACTTTCGTAATATGCTGTAAAACCGGCCGATAATAAAAAAAAAATAATCAAGTCTTTCTTTGCTTTCAACACAAAAACCGAGAATGCCACAAAGGATGCAGTTCTCATTGACCAAAAGTTGGAATAATTTTGTGAATATAATGCAAAACAAGTCCTGGCAGTCTACGTACGTCCACAGCGTATAATGAGGCAAATCATAACGCTTGTTGGGTTTGATTATTTATCCTTATTCAGAAATGAAATGGTCCTTAACATTTCTTAGAATTTTTATTTTTATTTTATTTTATTTTATTTTTATTTATTTATTTATTTATTTATTTATTTATTTATTTATTTATTTATTATTTTGGTGGTGGTCCGTGGCCTGAAATGAGTTGAGAACCATGAGATCTAGCTCTAAATTTTATCTAGGATGAGAGGTGTATAGGGTGGGAGAGGGGCGGAAAGGCGGATATGAAGAGGTACAAAGGCACAGTTTCTCTCATGTTCAGGAATCATGGAGAATCAGATTTCCTCTGAAACAAAAGGTTTTGAGATAAAATGCATAAATTTTCAACATTGAACGCGGAAATTCTTCCTGATGTTATTTTGACTGTGTTCAATTCTACAGTAGCAAGTCTAAAACTTTTCTTGTTTGCATACACAGTCCCTGAGAATGTTCAGGTCATATTAGAGACAAATGTGGTCAAAATTAAAATGATTGTGAAAATGAATGCAGAAATGTGTAAGTTACTATGCCTATTTTGATAATAAACTGTCTTGAAAGAAATAATTAGCAATTATAAACACCGAGATGAGAAAAATCTATGTGGTGGAGGAAGAACAAGATACGGTTCAAAATTGCTGTCGTTTTGATGTTGTTGTTGTTGTTGTTGTTGTTGTTGTTGTTGTTGTTGTTGTTGTTGTTGTTGTTGTTGTTGTTGTTGTAATGTGAATAGTCAAGACGAATTAAATCTCTTCCGATGCAAAGTAAAAGTTCTGAGATAAGATGAATCGCTGCACTAAATTATGCCGAGCAATTTCGGCCGGTGTTGCTATTTTGAAAGGTAATTAACTGTTTTGTAGGAAGTGAGAGCTCGCATTGCTGACAGTCACAAAAAAAAAATGGTTATACCACATAGATTATATATATTATATAAACACACAGTTCCGGAAAAATGTTCAGATCTTTTCTGAGATAAATGTGTTTAAAATTGAAAAGAGTGTACAAAGTGAATGAGGAAGTCAGTATTCTGATGTAAAACTGTCTTGAAAAAAATCATTGAGTAATCGTACATTCGAGATGGGAGAAAAATATCAGGGCGGATGAGGAAGCGGATACACAGACAAGGCTGTGTTCATGTAAATAGTCACGAAGAATCAGATATCTTCACAAAAGTTTGGAGATAAGAAATATCTCGACACTGAAAGCGGAAGTTTTGGTTATTCTGTTGCTATCTGTGCTTGGTGTAAAATAGGAGATGAGAATTCACTTTGTGTACACTATAAAATTTTGCTTATCTGCATAATACAACGTGCTAGAAAATGATCAGACCCTAAATGATGGTAAAACTGAACGCGGAAGTCGGTATTTTGAGATTAAACTTTTTTGAACGAAAGCATTTACTGTAAAGTCGAGTCTGAAGAAATCTGTCAGGTAACGTAAGAAGAGGACTCATGTAAACAGTCACTCGGAATTGGATCGCTTCAGAGATACAAGTTTGGAGATAAGAAGTACCAAGGTACTGAATGTGGACAGCTGTGGTTGAAAGCTGTTATAATGATGTTAAAAATTATGTAGGAAGTGAGAGTTTGCGTTGGGGACAGTAGAGAACTGCACTTATTTGCATAATATATAAAATCAATAAATACAGTCCCGAAGAATTATCAAATTATAATTATCCGACACAAACTGTTCTAGATTACACGGATTATTAAAATGAATGTGAAAGTTTCTGTTGGTGTTGTTATTTTGCATGGTTTTTAACTTATTATGGGATGAAAACAATTCACGCTGGATTCAATAGAAAACCCTACTTATCTGTATAGATTTACAATCCCGAAATATGCTCAGATTGTCTCTGAGACAATGAGACCGAGCGTATTTAAAATTGATAGAATAGTAAACTGTATGCAGAAATTACTAAATTAATTAATATTTTAACATTAAACTGTCTGGAAGAAAATAACAGTCAAATGCACTCTCAAGGTGGGAGAAAACTAAAGCAGTTAAGTTGTAAGAGGATACAAGTGCAATTTCTTTCGCGTAAACAGTATCACGAACAATCAGATCTCCTCAGATATAAAGTTTTGAGATAAGACACTCATTGTGGTATTGATTGCGGAAATTTGGGCCGATGTTGCCATTTGTGCATGGTGTTCAACTGTATTGTAGGGAGTAACAATTCACGTTGTGGGCAATTTAAAAAAGATATCTGCACACCTACAATCCCGGAGATTACTCTGATGGCTTTAGAAATAAAATCGCCACGTTCGTAAAATAACTGTGTATGACATTTGTGGCTATTTTAAGAAAAACGAGGGGGGGGAGGATGTTTTCACCCTATAACATCACACTCATGTTGTATTTGATGCTAGCTTTTCTTGAAATCAGTGTTGGAAACAATGCTATAAGAACATGTAGTAACCGATTCAAGATATCCAGCTATGGACTCAGTTTGCCCCAAAAATGACTAAGAAATTTCTTATGATCATGACAAAATGTGGAAACAAAATTGAAAGAATCATGAAACTGAATCGGGAAGTAAGTGTTGAATGGTCTTTCTGTTATTGCAAGGTTTTGAGCTGTGCTGTAGGAAGTGAGAATCCGCATGGGGAACAGTAGAAAACTGCTTATCTACACAGACAGTAGCTGAGAATGATCAGATAATAAATAAGATACATTTACATGTTCGAAATTAAAACGATCGTGAGAATGAAGTTTTTAATTGTTGGTGTTGGCTATTTTGATATTTAATTGTCTTGAAGGAAGTAACAAATTGTTTACTCGTGACCCGAGGAATCTTTGAGGATTGGGAGGATTTATATGAGATAATAAAAGCACTTCTTCTAGACAATGTATAGTAAATGGAGAAATCTATTCCCAGGAAGCTAAGAAAATAAATGAAAGTCACCATTGCGTCCGTAGGGATTATAATAGTTTGTAAAATACTTAGAGCAAGTACTATGTGAGACTAAGCGCTATATAAATTACATTTAATTTCACATATTGCACATACATGTAGTTGTTTCTATTATGAATAGTTCAAATTTAAGAAGTGGTACAGCATCAGACTTTTACAAAAATTTATTTCAATAAATATGTTTATTCCCTTAAAAGGTATGAAAAAAATTGAGATGAAAGCAAAGTGAATTCGAAAATTTTCACATGATATAACATCGATTAGATATCCCAGAGGAATTTTCAAATATGCTTTTTTCAGTGATTATTCTGAGACTTTAGCGTACAGATATATAGAGACATAGGTAGAGACAGAGAAGAAGGGGAGAGACAGAGGAAGGGAGAAGAGACCAAGCGAGAGATATAATTGTACATATTCATATAGCACCAGAGTATGCCATAAAATTTCATTCATATGATCTATTATCACCGCAACAATATACAGACATCCATAATGTAAAAACGGAAGCTAAATGATGACGTAATACTCTTCCCTTACATTACTATACAGTACGCATAATTGATTATAACTTTTTATGTTTTCTCTCAAGACTTTTGTTCTGAAATGTTATAACCTGTACAGCGGCTATTTTTCTGGGTGCTTCTCCGTCATCATCATCATCATCATTTCCATGGTTTTAGTTTATTAAAACCTTAAAATCTAAAACGACCGTCTTCCGGCAACTAATAGAGTGCTTTTAAAAAAGCGAAAAAAAAAAAGATAATTTGAAGAACTTAATATTGAACAAATTTATATCTCTAGCCAAATTTTTTAACCCAGTTGGCTTTTTGCCAAAACAATCATCGTCATCACCATCATCATAATCACCACCATTATCTTCCTCTTCGCCATAACAATCATAATCATAATAATAATCACTTTATGGAAATTTCTTGAAATTTTAAAACAATGGCTATAAATCGGTAACTAATTTAATACATTAAAAGAACAAATAACCATCTGGAGAGTTTATTAGTTAAAAATTGAATACATTGATAGAAATGCCAAATTTTCGAACTCCGTTGTTTCTTCTTGGGGGCAATCATTCTTTATGAATTCTATATGAATGTCTTGAAATTCAAGTCGTATATCGTCAGAGGGTAACCAACTAACTAACTAATTATATATATATTGTTTTTATATATATATATATATATAAACAATATATATATAAACAATATATATATATAAACAATGTATATATATATACATATATATAAATAAGCATTAGATCTGGAGAAGTGATAAACTGAAAATTGACTAAACTGATGTGAAATCAAGTTCACATAAGTATGCCTGTTTGTCAGCATGAAACGGGCGCTTATATTTATCGTTTTCTTTAATGGGAGACGGTTTTCCTCTTTATATTGATTGCTCAACGTCTCTTTTGTCTGGTAAATGGAAGTAATAGGGCTGGGTGCAATGATCACCCCTTAATGTTACCTCTGCTTTAGTACAATGCACACCAAACATGCCTCTATTTTCCGACAAAATAGTTCGCTTTGTTTTAACAACAGTCCGCCGAGACAGCCGTGCGTGGGTGGCTGAAAGGTGTATAGATAACGTGATGTAACAATGACGTCATGAGTTTGAAAGCAGATTGTCGTAATAGTTCTGGTCAAATCATTTCTCATGATAACAAAAAAGAAATTAGAAAGATAAGAGAGATGAAACATTTAATGTTGACCCGTGTGATAGCGCAAGAAAGTTTCCTCGATAAGAATCAAATCCACAACAAGTTGCTTTATAATCAAATGTTTCATAGCGCTGTCTAGGCTCATAGCTGTAAAATGATCTATCTGTCTATCTATCAATCTATCTATCTATCTATCTATCTATCTATCTATCTATCTATCTATCTATCTATCTA
>JBCEWB010468787.1:0-19597 GCA_039654565.1 Peronia peronii | reverse complement strand
TGATAATTCAAATAAAAACGAAACAATAGATTTTTTTCCTCTTTGTGCCCATTAAATGCCTCTCGCATAATTCGAAGACATCGCCATGAGTTTCCTATAAATCGAACCCATCAGCCCCGCCACAAAGGTAAAAATCGGCTTTATTCTCTCCACGTGGTTCCTATCCAATGCGGAAAACAAAGGAGACAGCGTTGCGGATGGAGACAACGTACGAGGAGCAGCAATGCCGAGCAATTGATCGACAATCAAGCATCCTCGCAGCCTTACAGTACAGGTAGACATGGTCAAACAAGTGTGTGTACGGTACTATTATGATACTCCATGTGTAGGCTACCCTATAAAAGGTGTTGCACCTGTAGCACCGGAAATAACTTCCCGCACATGGTTGAAAAGCAAAACATATACCACCGTGACGGTATAGGTCTAATCAGTATCTACATCATGCTCACCCTTTTTGCCTGTGGTTGACTAGCTTTATTTTATAGACAGATCTACGTGATGGCTTCCTCTAACCCACTGAAGAGAAAGAAGAAGACTCTTTCCATTGAGTCGAAAATTAAAATGCTGCGGGAAATAGACAGAGAATGCGATGTCCAAGATAGAAGACCATAGCTGAAAAGTATGACATTCCCCAAATACACTGACATTGATATTAAAAATCCGGAACATGTGGAAAAAGCTGCAGCCTCCTCTTCTTTTTTTTGGCCCATAGGTCATTCGAGAGTTGTTTCCCTTGACAAAAAAACTGGAAGACGAACTCTCATAAACCTAACCCATTAGGGTGGTCCGAAAAAATTTGATTTAAGCGGACTCGACTGTATAATAATCTGAAGCATCTTCAATTTTCATGTTTTCTGTGCAGGAGACTGGAAAAGGTGATGGATAGCTAGCATGGATGAGTGTAGTAATGGATGTGGAAGACTTTCATATTTTAGATCAGGGATGTCAGACTGTTTTCACCAAAGTGTGAAAAGTCAGAAAATTTTGTCTCCCCCCCCCCCCCCTCAAATTTTATCTAGGTTGGTTAGGCCTTGTCTGAGTACATAAGACACTCTAAAAAAATTAAATTTTTAAAATTTTAAGTCCTTTATCTAAAGAAAAGTCTGCAAGTTTTCATAGGAACTCGAGGGCATGTGTCTTAAGCAGTGTCATCATCACAACCATTGAGCGCAACTATTTGGTAGATCTAGATTGTGGACAGCTGCCCAATTCAGTCTTTCTAAGCCTAGGTCTCCTTATGTGCAATGTGGCGTTCAACTGCACCAGACCGACGCTCAAAACCAGTTGCCTGAAGTATCTCCTTATGCACTCCTTTGACGCACTATATCATTATCATTTTTAATTTTACAATTATCCAAAATGCTATTTTTTTTTTTTTTTTGTTTTTTTTTTATGTATTTAATTAATAACAAACTGACAGTCCATGTCTCAGAATTCAATTCACTTATAAAAAGAAAAAATGATGATGTGATATCATTTCATACTTCAGGCTTTCACTTTGACACATGATAGTGCTATACTCTGTAGCTGTAGACTAGATCTAGAAATTTACAATGGAGTGACAATTAACTTTGAAGAAAGGAGGGATGAAAGAAGGGCAGAAAAAATCTAAAGGGAGAAAGACCAGAAAGTATAAAAAAAACTAGTGAGAGAAAATAATTTTAAAAATAAGGAAAATACACTTTTCTATACTCTTCCAAAAATTATTTATGAAATCTCTGTCTCTCTGTTGTTTGTATATCGTGGATCATAGATTGCAGGCTCTCCATGAAAAAGTCAACGGACCGCTCTATGTGCCTTGTCTCGAGTTCTGCCATGTTTTAGTAAGCTTACAAAGTGATAATAATAGGCCTTAATAGGTACATACTGCATACCACACATGGTGACTCATGTATGAGTTGGCGGGCAAAACATTTTGACCAATGACTAGGCTTGAAATGAGACACACCTCCAGTCAGTCGCTTACCCTCGTTACGTGACTCCACCACAAGCCAGGTCAAAAGGCTTGATACTGCGCCACGCACAAGGAGATGCCCTCATGCAAATCTTACTTGACTGATTTTGGAGCGCTATGTTTTTCAAGCAATGCAACGTTGTGTCATGCATAAGGAGACATACCTTAAGACCATAGGCATATTATTTATTGTCAATATTTTGATGTGTTAATTTCTATATTGTACTTCCAGTTCGCTGCTATCATGCAGGATTTGTATCTCATTAAAAATTATTATAAAGCCACAATTGGCTAGTCGGCTCAGCAAAAGTTACAGTTGACAGGTCAAAAGTAAAAAGATTGGCAACAATTGGAAAGAGTTTCTATTGAGGTCGAAAGTTTAATATCCGTGTTAGATCAAGAATCAACCTAGAATTAACTCTAGAACTGCGACCCAGCCTAAGGGCTACAACGCCCTGCGGTGCGCCTTGCCGGGCTTGTCAATCTGGATCTCGGCGCTAGTGCTTAGCCTCAGGGTGTTTGTTCTGACTGTCGAGACTTCGAAGTGACACAATGCAGGCCCAGACTGACCACCTTGCTGACCAATGTCTTTCTTTAATTCCTCCCCTAACTCCACCCTTTCTTCACATGTAATAATATTAGCAATGAGCCAATGGTAGGAGAAGGGATTGTATTTGCAAAGACATGTCATTTTCATATGGGTGCCAATTCTATCACCCCTCGTTCCACAAACCATTCCCATTACAGATTTGCTCATAACCTGTTGCAACTGCTTGGATGAAACCACTTCACATATAGAATCTCAGTGTAAACTGCAGGCTATCATCCCTGTGGCCACGTGGACTTAAGATTATTCTTATCAGATCAGACCGGCTGATTTTGACGGGGCAGCAGTGACTACAAAGAAATATATATAAAGTGATCTAATAATGATACAGAGTGAAAGCGCAAGAGAGCTATCTGATATAAACTAATAGATACATAGGCTACTTTAGCTTTCATCCATAGCAATTATAGCTCACTTGTACTCTAAACAGCTTGATTGTTGGTCAATGCAAAACTTGTTGAGTGGCTCAAGTGGTCAGGGGAGTCTGCATTGTTATTCAATATGGTAGGGCCTATAAACAAAGAGGCTGCATGTATTTGATACTCGCTCGCATCATAATAACAGAGTTTCTCTTGACTGTAGTTTCAGACCACTTGAGAGGACTTCAATGGGCCATGTGGCCTTTGATTTTTGTTCTTCTCTTTCATTCAAGAGGATTTCATCTTTTGGCATGGAATTTCTCACTGTTCTATTAGGTAAGGTTTCCTTTACCTTGTGAATGAGTGCCTATTGAGCTGTGCATACTTATTATGGTGATATTTTGACAAAATTGAGGCTGATAAACCCGAAGTTTAAGTGACATGGTGAAAAATATCACAGTGCAACAAGGAGCCCTCACGATTAAACACGGGCGTCGCATGCAGGGATTCGCTTTACCTGTCATATAAATACATGGTTCGCAGTTCTTGAGTTAAAATGTCCTTCACATAGATTCATAGATCTAGTCTGTATTTAGTTCTAGATCTAGATCTAAAAATGTAATACAAAATGACATGGATGGAGCAGATTCAGATCTAGATCTAGCAGTACAATCTACATCTTAGATTCTCCGCACATTCATGAGTCAATAGAAAATACAATTATTTCTTTGGAAACCTTACGGTACGCACAATTTTCAAAGTTTATGTATGAGAATGAAAATAGCCCTAAAAGATAAAGCTTGAGTTTCTGACGATTATGCTTTTTAAATTATTTCAATATCTTGATTAGTTCCCCGAGATAATTTTTTTCACATATAATTTTTGCCACTGCATTTTGTGACAGTCTTTGGACAAAACACATTTTGAACTATAAATTTGCTAATAATCAATATATCTACACAAATTTCACAGCATTTTGCATATCTTGATGTACAAAATCATACTTTAAATATGATAATTGTTTGAAACCCCCAAGAAATTAATTATTCATCATTATGTACCTCACAAATGGTAAAGTGAATGGTACATTTGCCCAGCCGAATACTGTAGTAAAAATACAATTTTGTCTCACATTTGCTCTTCTAATTAACCGATTTACACAAGTGATACACCAATCTTTCTGTTTTAACAGTAAGAATTCTGTCTGTGAATTTACTTTGAATCTATGTCTACATTTCTTGGGAACTTAAAGAAGCAAATCAAATGATGTTAAATACTCTAACAAGTTACATAATACAACCAGAGTATTATTGCCATGCAGTTATCCTGCCATCATTCTAGATCTCCATGAAATAATTGTGAGCCTGCTCTCAAATATAATTCAGTGTATCCCCATCTAATGTCGAACGTTCATTTTAGATCTCAAAATAAAAAGCATATTAAACTGTATCTGTTCTGCTCCCCACCCTCTCCCAATCCTATGGCTACCGTAATTATAGATCTACTTGACTAGATCTACACTAGCAGTCTCATTCTGCTGATATTACTGCTAGTTCTCATAAATTTACATTGGTGTCATAATTAAAGCACGATAAAAACTTTTTTTGTAGATAGATATGGTGCCAACATCGATTAGACGGTAATTTTCAAAAGATTTTGAGAGCATTACCAGTGAATGCCTCCGTTATCTATAATAGGGGTTCCAGACATGAGACGACTACCAGTTTTGGGGAAACACCAGAAGGCGTGGGGTTGTATCAAATGAAATAATTTTTAGCTCATATATTGCATGTGAATGCTCCAAGCATAAATAAGGAAAGTTTGGTAAAAACAAAAAGTTTTCGAAAAATTATGCAGCAGGCCTAAAGTTTCCCTCAATTTCAAATGAAAATAGGCCTATCTCTCGATCTACGAAACCAAGTAACGGAGTGCACTATGATGCTCAGCGACGTCAGTGTCCTCTAAATGTCAAACACAAGTGCCAGAAGTAGCAAGGAATTCAGACATAATGGAAGGAACTTTATGATTGTTTATAACCACCCATTTCGGCCGCCTCACACTTGGTCACAAATGTTAAATAAGCCGCACCAGCTGGGTGTCCTTACTGCAGCGCCTACATGTTTTCACATTCTAATTGTCAATCTCAATGAAGTTCAAATGAACAATAAAAGGAACACTAAATCTAGATTTATCTACAATCCAGATCATAGTACTAGATGTGCTATCACACATAGATGTCTAGATAGTAGATCTAGATAGTTCATCTTTCATTTCATCCAGCCTACAAACTGGCTAGATCTGGACTTTCCGTGCCCTAGATCTAGACTTAGATCTAGATCATTAGATGTGGACTAGCCTACGTACTGCCTGATGTGAAAATGCAGTCTACATCCAAGGTCCAAGGCCCTAAATCTAGATGCAGAGTAGATAGAGTCGATATATAGATCTAGAATGAGGATCTAGACGTCTAGATCTGCAGTCTAGATCTATGGATTCTTGAAACGAAATCCAACTCCTGGCTGATCTAGATCTACTAGAGTCTAGATCTAGCCTAATCGACTCTCGATAAATTTGTCTTCACTTTTCATGTTTAATGTTGAAAGTGACCCCATGGTAAGTCTCTAAGTATAAGGACAAGAAGAAGCCATGGTAAACTTTCTGACAGTCAGGCTTCCCCTTGTGATCTTAGTAAATTTTCATAGTGGGTGGGACCTGAAGTCAAATGAGTCGGGATCTTCGGGAAGGAAAAATGAAAACAAAGCGACATGAATAAGCTTTCAGCGACTTTCAATTCCTTAATAGGCTTGCAATTTCCATGACAACAGTGAAAATAAGAATATTTATAGCAAGACGAGAGAGACATAATCCTTGTTATCAATATCGAATCTACTGAAGAGCAGCCTCAATGTCAGATTCCGACGGATTTCACCTGGCATATCATATTTACCTCACGAAGACAACCAAAATGGCCGATAAATTGAAGTCAACAACATAACCAGGACAGTGTCATGGATAAAAGCCAATTTTCCAAAATTTAACTCCTTGTTTCCTTTCTTTCCAAAATTTATTTATTTATTCATTCATTTATTTATTCATTATATTAATCATTTTCAGCATTTAATTCGAACTTTCAAGTTACGAAATTTGACAGAAAAAGGGAGTTGGAGAGGTGAAGGATAGGAGCAGTAACAAAATATTTATCTCTCTCCCTTTTCCCTCTCTTTGATAACATTCAGGTTAACATTGCTGATCATTTGGACAGATGTTTGATTATTTTGGTTCAAATTTTATTTCTCATCTTATTTAGATAATTGTTACGGTTGAGATCAACTTAATATTACAGTGCAGAAGGAGCAATTGCTATTGAAGCAATATTTATTTAAGCCATAAGAAAATTCCAAATAAATCATAGGGGATCTCCCCCCCCCCACCCCCCACATCTCACACTCATTCACAGACATATCCTGTTTCTCTTTCATCTGGCTCTTTCTTCTTCATTTTCTGTCATTTCACACGGGCATAGAAACAGGCAGGTAAACAAGAAAGCCAATTTTCTCTGCCAATCTTAGAAACAGTTAGCAGCCTAATAGTTTATTGGCTTGTTGTAGTGTTTCTTTCAGTTATTCTTTGAATTCTAATTTAACAAGGAAGTGCTGCTAAAGGCAACTCCTATGTCCGTTTGAATTTTTTTTTTTTTTAATAGGAAAATGAACATGCCAAATCTAACGTACACATATGCAACTTTGCTTTCAGGGGAAGCCGTGACAACTGATAAGGAAAAGCATTCGCAGCACAATAACTGTTTTTGATCTAGGAGTGACGCAGTAGCTCAGTCAAGGTGCTGTATTCGGTTTATGTAATAAACAGCAAGATGAGATACACAAATAGAGGATGGGGACGATCTGTTCGTCTTCACTACACTTAATGGAAGGCCAAATTGGCAATTCGGTCTCGGAAATGCTCACGAGAGGTCACGTTTGGTGGAATGCAAATCGTGAGGTCAAATTATGCGCTCTACCACTGTTCCGTTATCATTGCGAAGCTTCGGCCATTTTGCAAATGTTGTTTAATATCACCGAAAACAGATTTTGCGTGTTTCTAGGAGCTAAAATGATGACTTGGTAAGTGATGAAGGTGACGCCATAAAAGATCTGTGCCATTCTTCTTGCATTGTTAGAGGACCTCTTCTCCCCCTGATCAGACCAATAGGACGACCAATATGGTAGCTCCCTGTTCTCTTTATTTCTATCAAAATGGGCCCGTCCGGTTTCGCGATTTGTTTGTGGTAGGTTGTCCCCATTTAGGGTCACACAAACGTTTTGGATCCAATTTCTACCTGCATGGCGTTTTGTCGCCCCTCTTAGATTTCTTTGCCGTCAGCTGATTTTCATTGTATTTTTAAGCTACCATCTTAGTAATAATTATAAGTTTATGATAAAATACCCACATCGTTTTTTTCCACGACCGTGCGAAGTTACAGCTCTGTACACCTGTTACCCCCATTTTTGGCGCCTGGAAAGATGGAGTGTGGCCGAGCCCACCCAACCTGTCCCTCCCTATGAGGTGATGCCCATTATTTTACTGTCCTCGTCTTTTGACGACCTGAGTTCAGTTTTGGATTCTATCAAAATTAATCCAGGGGTGTTGAGCACCAAGTAAAAGGTCGCTATGATCCCCACAATTATTACTACTTATCCAACGATGAGTAGTAATAATGTAGACCATTTTCACATTAATAAGGAACATGAGTTAATGTTGCAGGGCACAAAGACTTCGAAAACAAGGTGAAACTTAAGAAATATATTTCCAGAATGATATATTAAATTAGTATTTCCCATATAAACATGACAATCAATATAAATCTATATCATTAAATATCATCAGCATTGTTTGCCTGATGAATTCTGTAATATAGCCTCAAAAAGATGATGGAAGAAAGAGCAAAATTTGAACTTGAAAGCCGATTCAGAGTGTCTTTAACTTTAAAGCACCATAATTGCAAAGCAAATGTCAATGATGACAACACAAAGCCATACCGGCCACCCTAGTCCCTTCCTCGTCCTTTTTGGAGTTAATAACGTTTCCTATTGAGTGACATTTAATTGGAGAGAACCCTTTCATTCCACCAGCCTGGCTTGTTCCTTCACTACTCTTGATAAAGTAAGCCTGGTGAATTGAAGAATTTTTTAGGAGAGAACCCCAAAGAAGGTGATAGACAGCGCAATATTTTTATATTAAATAGCTAACTGAATATTATTTCTGTTGTTGAAATATGTTTGGTGTTTATTATCACAGTTTTTTGTTTCATGTTAGGACTTAGAAGGTCATGTTTTGTAGTATCAATAGTAATAGCAAATATAATGATGATCTGTGATTATGTAGGCCTACAGTGTGTCATTATGTAACTGTCTTTTTTTTTTTTTTTTTTGTTTGTTTGTAGAATTTAATTTATGGCCAGCTACTTAAATTTCTGAAGTAGTTTGAAGTTTGTTTTTTTTTTTGAAAGATGCACAATAAAAGTGTTAGTGAATGATAAAATATAGTTCTAAGTTAGATACTTAGTCCTTTAGTTGAGGTGCATCATTTAGAGTGGATCTACCCATTACATCTACTGACATATTTCAGGTCTGTGAGATAAGTGTGAATCCTAGCATGTGGTGATCGATATTTCTCAATACAGGAGTTGATTGATATACAAACCCAGAGAATAGTCATTCTCAGAACATGATGAACAACGGCAGCAACAATCTCAATGGTGGTACCTCATCATCATCAGCACCATCAGGTTCCAACAACCATTTGGTAGTGAATCAAGCAGACAGTGGTGCTGTGATGATCCCTCTTAGTGCTGCAGACCTGGATGTGCTTCGTGCCAGTGGGATCCAGTTCAGTGCTGCCACCTCTCTCAACAGCAGCAATAATAATAGTGGTAATGTAGGCAGTAGCAGCAACAACCTCAATCTCACCTTCAGTGGGGGCAACGTCATCCTGAGCAATGCATTGGATGGTGATGCTTGCAGCAGCTCTGCACATTCAGTCATCATGGAAGCAGGCAGTCTTACCGGCCATCCTTCACAACAGCAGCAGCAACATCAAAGACAACATCATATACAACAGCAGCAACCACAACAACAGCACAGCATACAGAATGTGGGTAGATCAAGCGAGGCTGGAAGTGTAAGAGCAGAGCTTCACTCCAATGAGATCACCTCCAATGGGATTATCGACTCGCAGAATCTAGTTGCCGACTCTGTTAATGGTGGCATTTTGAACATTAACAATAGCAACGATGGGCTAGGCAACGGTGCTGCAAATTCATCTGCCTCTAGCCTAATCCAGGCCCTGGGTGCAGCTGTGAGCCGTGGTTTCCAGGGTCTCCTACCATCCTCTCTGAACTTACCTATGTCACTCAATCAGAACAGTATTATCAATGGAGGAGATTTGCTGACTCTGGGCTCCATTCCAACAAGTATCATGAACGGATCCAATGCTCAGCTACTTCTTAGCCAACAGCAACAACAGCAGCAGCAGCAACAACAACAGCTAGTCTTAAATCAGGTGGTTAACCTCGCTGAAAGTAACAGCATTATGAACACCACGCCCACGGTCAACCTTCATCACGGTGGCATGAGAAACAGCAACAGCAGCATGGTGAGAGGCATCAACACTGCAACAACTTCAGCAGGACCAAGCAACAGGTGAATTTTTCTTTCATTTGTCCAACTTAATTATTCGTCTTCATAATTTATGTTACTAGAAATTGATCAAAGTTTTTGTGGTGGAGACAGAGATGAAAAAAAAGCCCAAATAATTTTTGCCAGGAAAATTAAGCAATAGTCATGTCTTTTATTGAAATTAATTTTGTGTCCATTGCTATTTTTGTAAATGTCATAGACAACTTCTATCATCTTCAGTAAACACAATATTAATTTAATTTCAAAATATAAAATCTGTATGTTTAAGAAAGTGCTATTTAATGACATTTATCCTTTGAGAATCAAATTTAAATCTTAAGCCACAGGAAGGAATGTAGGGATATACTTGAAGGTACAGACAGAACAAGACAATGTAAATAGACAAATAAAAATATCAGTAGATGGCGGTAGTACATAGTACATTAAACATCTGATGTCCCAGGCTGAAGAATTTTTATTGCCAACATCCTTAAAATTTATTATTATTCATTATTTCTTTCCATGTTAGTACTGGAATGATCGTCACTCATGGAGGTCAGCAGCAACAGCCACAACAACAACAACAACAACAGCAGCATATGTGGGTCCAGCCAGACCAGAGTGGGTTCATGCCAGCTGCGGTCAGTCTAGCACCTCAAGGGGGAATGTCGCTGCCGAGCTCGGAGAGAGCGGTCACCATCCAGGGGTCTTCCAGCTCTCAAGACCGGTCATCCATGCAGGATATGCAGGTCCATTTGGATGATGGTCAATACCAGGATGTGCGGGCTCAGTTCCCAGGTAAGTCCAAATCTTGGTCAAGGTACTCACCATTTGCTGTGAAGGCATCTCCAACTTTCAATGAAATATGTCTTTCTTAAATTTAACCCTCAAAGGCCAGATTTTTTTTTCCATTTTGCAAAAACTATTTTTTTCTTGAATATTAATTATTATTGAGCACTGTTGTGATTTAGAACGACAGTGCTTCAGTATTGATCTCTGATTACACTGTTTTGGGCGGGTTTTCGTGCCAGAAAATTGTGTATCAAACTTGTAGTATAACATGTATGGAAGACTGTGAGAATTATTTTTTGGTGTTTCCATGATGCAAGATCAGTGCTGTGAGCATTGTTTAAGCTTTTAATGGGTTAATTCTAGAACTGCGACTCAACCTATGGGCTATGATGTCCTGCAGCGCATGCTACCGAACTTGTCAGTGTGGACCGTCGCCGTTAATACTTAGCCTCACGGTGTTTGCTTTGACTATAGAGACTCAGTCCAGGCTTTGGAGAGACAAAGTGCAAGCCTACATGGGATCACCTCACTGACCAATGCTTTCCTCTAAAAACCCTCCCGTAACTCCATTCTTTCTTCACTTGTAATAATATTTGAAATGAGCCAATGGTAGGAGAAGAGATTGTACTCAAAGACATGTTAATTTCATATGGGTGGCAATTTTATCACCTCTCATCATACAGCCTGTTCCTATTACAGATTTTTTCATAACCTACTGTAACTGCTTTGACCAAACCACTTCACATAGGGGTGTATTTATGTTAATGTTATAGAATCTCAGTATAAACTGCCAGCTGTCATTCCTCTGGCCACATGGACTTAGATCAGTCTTATTAGATCAAATGTGCTGGCATTGACAGGGCAGCAGTGACTGCAAAGAAACACACAAGTGGTCTAATGATGGCATAGACTGAGAGCATAAGAGAGTTATAAATCTGTATGTAAACTAACAGATAAATAAGCACTTTTGCTTTACCTGTGTATAAATACCACTGGCATATGTTTTAGGTTTATACTTTGTTTTTAGTTTGTATTGGAATTTTATGGCAAATCAACATGATTACAAGTATATTGGACACAGCACAGTTAAATGAGTTAATTAAAGATGTGTGTGGATTGGGGAACTTGAACATCTATGATCTTGTAATGTCCCACTTCTGTAAACTGGACTAAAGTGGTTGTGAACATATACAAAGCCACAGAGGAAATAAAATTATTGGGTTTTTTTTCTGTTTTTTTTTAAAAAGTTATTTCAGTTTGTTTATTTTTTGTATTCACTCACTTTGAACCAAACAATTTTCACCTGATTGCTTTACCTTGTCCTAGTAGTAGTCTTCTTAGGATTCTGTGATGGCATTACAAAAAACTAGCATAGAATTTACCCATTCACAGGCAGCCAGGGAAAATGAGGAAGGCCTCTTTGCTGTAAGAAATGAATGTTACTTCTACCAGTCATCACTACAGCAAAATAATGCAAGTAGAACCATTGTCACTGTCAAGAACATTTGATTGCAATCAGGGAATCATTGGGAGAATAGAGAAACATCGTACATAGGATAGAATGAGTTAAGTTTACTGATTGTTTAGAAATTGAGCATTGTCTTCCCTCATTAGGCATGTTCCAGATACAAACTCACAGTAGTCGGCCTGAGACCTTTCAGGCTGCGGCACACAGCACATTTGGACGTGCATCACCAGCACCAGACTACCAGGATATTGAGACTGACAGTGAAGCCACGCCATCTTATCCCGATGCCCACCAAATGGCAGCTGATACCCAGGCAGCAGCAGTCAACACAGCTGCTCAGCTGATAGAGGCAGCAGCAACAGTGGACAGCAGCTCTTTCCATCAGGTAATCTCTCTCTTTCTTTCTATGCCCGGTCTGCAATAACCAATTCTTTTTATTTATATATTTGTATCGTCATTTATTTGTATATTATATTCTCTGATATTCTTTTAATTTATCATTCGTTTGTGTTTTTGTTTGTCACTTATTTCACATGTTCTAGATCTTCAGTTCTTCATTTCTTGTTTTGCGTATGCTCTGGCTTCAGGTGCTTTCATATGTTTTTGTTTTAACCTATTGAGCCTTGGCATCTTGACCCTACAGTCCTCCTGCACTTGCCCTCTCCGGATAAAAACATGTTCTTTTACAGATGTCATAAGTATCATTTTTAAAATGGTTCTATACTGACATAAAATGAACACAAACTTCTCAGAAACGAAATTAGTTTCAGTTACTATTAAAAACTTGCATTTGATTGGTTACTATTATTAGAAATTTAGAAATAGAAATGACATCAGGATTATCGTAGAAGGGCATTTTACAAACTTCTTGAAATATCAGGATAACAGGCTCATTCATGGATTTAACTTGTTGTTACCTTTAATTGTCTTATTTTGCAGTGAATTATTTTTTTAGTTTTGATATCTACTGTTTTTCAGTTTCTTATGTTGTTATTTTGTTAATTTTTGCAGTGTGTTTTTGGTAATTTTCTTAAATAAATGCACTGTTTTTTAAAGGGGGGGTGCGGTGCCTGAGAGTGATGTTTTGAATGCTTAAATTAGGGATTTTTTGTGCTTCAAATTCAGATTGAGCATGTCCAAATTAGAGGAAATATGTGGAAAACTTTTTGTTTGGCATCCGGTTGCCATGACATCACCATATTGGATTTTGTGTTTTGAAAATGAGCTATTTTCAAAAACCTAAGGCTCCTAGATTATTGAATAGAATTGGTTGAAATTTTATACATCAATAACATAACTCTATATAAAAGATAATATGCATTTGTTTTTTGTTTATATGCCATACAATGGTTGTGAGAAGTTTTTGAAATATGCATAATGACGGATGTAAATTTTTCTCAATTTTCCACCAAATATCCAATTTTCCTTCAAAAATGGATATGAAATTCAGAAAAAGGGATGCATATTATTGAAACACATGCTATGGAGAAAGAATATTTAATATTTGAAGTCAACTGGTTCAGAAATAAAAAAGCCTTAGGGAAAAAAGTGAAGAAAACATACGTATTGAGAAAATTGCAGTTGAATTTTCATAATTTTTCTATACAGTCAGGGCATAAAGCATATGTTTCTGGCCCCAAACGGTATTTTTCTGGTATCAGAAGAGGTCAGAGTGTCTGAAAATAGCAAAACCTCAATTTTGATATTATAATCTCCAAACCTCTTTTTCAGGACCCTCACCGCCCCCCCATTAAAATTCTATGACAGAGTTAGTTTCAACTGGTTATTTCTTTTTGGATCTAGGAATAAAGTGACTGTGAAATGGAGAAAATTGTTATATAATGCATATGTGTAATTAAATTAGTGGTTAAATTGAATCTTCGGACGCAACAATTCTTTTTATATATGTGTACGAAATAATTAACTTATTTCTTGTTTGGACCTCATATACATATTCAGATTCATTACATACTTTGATCTTGTTTCATTTGTGCCATTACAGGACCTTTATGAATAATGTGAACTACAAAATCATTTCCCATCTCATGAAAACTATGTAAAATTTCCAGACACTTTTTTAACCTGAGACCTTCTGTTTGGGCAAAGCAAGAATTTATTCTCCCATAGCAGCATATTTATAGCCTGTCTCACTCTTGTGAACTTATCTGTAGCTATATAAGCCTTTTCGGGTGAACATGACTTCTCAGAATTATTTTGATTCCCACCTAGAAATGTATGTAATAATATGCCCTGCCATGAAGTAAGTAACAAACTAATTCCAGGATGAGTTGATGAATTTATTCACAGTAGCAATAAGTAATAATTTGAAGCACTCCTTTACTTGAAGACATTTAGACATAAGATCAAATAAATAAGAACAGAGGAAACCTGAATATTTTCATCCAGAGTTTTATTCAAGAAGTCTCATATTTATTGCTTTGTTCAAATTTCCTGTTTGTATTTTTGTTTCCAGTCAACTAAATATGCTTATTTTCTAAATACATTTATTGAACTGACTTGAAATTCTGCAATGCCCCTTGACCCACTACATTTTTCAAACATTATCTGTGCAGGGATACCAGATTGTGTTTGATGCAGAAAATCGAGTGTTAGCAGTGCAGCGAGTGATGTCCCCATCCGACTGCACAGTCAGCCAATCAACACTGAGTATGGAAGGATCAGAGGCTCAGCCGAATCCTACACTTCTGCCCATTGTAAACAAGGGACATTGTTTTTAATTTGTATGATAGTTTAATACAGACCTTGCAGCATATCATACATCCGAGGAATATATTGCTAGTTAAAATATTAAAGTTAAAATGGATGTTTTGATGAAATGATAAGGCAATCGGTTTTTTTAAGAGATCACTGGGGCATAAATATATGTATATATGCCGGGTGATCTTGAGTTATGGCTGTTTTTACCTGTTCTCTGTCTCAGATACCAAACTTTATACCAAAGTTGTTGTTTTTTTTTCAGATTAAAAAAGTTGAATTTTTATTTTGTGAAGAAAAAAAAAGAAACTTGGTACCTGGGTTGGAAAATAGTTACAAACGGTCGTAGCTCAAAATCACCTGGCACAACTTCCGACTCATTTGCCGTGGCCGCAAGATATATATGTATATAATGGATAAATAAGGTTGATCTTATCTTATCTTAAACTACAGAATACAGATAAAACTTCGTCTCAAGTCCAGTTTCATTGATAGTGAAACACAGGTATTGAAATCCTGAACTCCCCAGACCTCTCAAAATTGGAATTTGATCACTTGGCACCATTTGTATTTCTGCTCCCTTTATGTTTTCATTTTTCTCTCTTCAGCCTGCCTCCCAGCCCAGTCACTCGTACACGATGGTACAGGTCAGTTCCATGCCCACAACTTTTGTGACAGGAAGCAGCAGCACAGGGGAGGTCACCACCTCCTCTATGGCAGCCATCTTGAATGGGGAAGATCGGGCCAGCAGCTCTGGGGTTGGCCAAGGGAATCGCAGCCACACAGTTACCAGGCAGAACATTGTGGTGATGCCCAAACTGGAGGTCGGTGAACTTCAAAAGTCAATAGGAAAAAAAAAAAATCAGAAAAACTATATTTGTTAATTTTTGCAACACCATAATAGGAGATCATTTTGACCAATACTGTTACTTCCCTTTGCCAGACACAAGAGCTGTAAAACATGCTGTACAAAATAGGAGAAAACTCACTTTACTTCTTGTAATTCAAAAGATCAGTCACAAAAAAGAAATTGATAATATCATTACAATGAGAAGAAAAGATTTCCTTACACCATGAATTTTTCATGATGTAAGTTTCAAACAAAGAACGCAAAAATGATTTCTTTCGTCTTTACACTGCTTCTTTAGTACCCCTTGTGTCTGGCAAAGGAAGAATAGGGCTATCACACGGATTCCTCATTCTGCTGATTTCAGCCACAGTATTTTTTAAACAGGGAATGCTCCTTAAGTTTTTATGCAGTGGAAGACGCATTTAAAATGTACGGTAAGATCTCTATATATGTAAAAGGAATCGCATTTGCAGTAACAACATAATCACCTCCTTAGAATAATACCAGAGAAATACTTGTTTAGAAGCATATGAGGGAAAAACAAAGTCCAGAGTTTAATTTTTGGGTCCATATTGGACACATTTAAATTTTCTCAATGGCAGATTGTGGACTCACAGATGACAGTCCATTTCAAATTATGATTTTATAAATAGACATAAAAAGGTAGTTTTGTGGGTCCTTGTTTAGATGAAATTCTCATCGACTGATTCAGTTAGGGAGAGATTATTAATGTCTTAAGTTAGAAAGAAAATATGTGTTTTTGGCAGTCACATACTTCATTTCCACCCACTGACTTCACTTACTTTTTTTGCCAACCAATATAATATGTACATATATCTACATGTTAAGATGTTTTGATTTTACATACAGCTGCTTGCAACCAGAGAAGAAAAAAAGAAAGAGAGTGAAAACTTTGTCTACCATTTACACAGATTGATATCCATAATTTGTTTACAATTCATCATTTTATTTACTGTTTGACCTTTTCTGTCATCCCAGAAAGCGGAGCTGGAAGGAGTGGCCGAGTGTGACACAACACAAGAGGACATTGAATTCCATCATCAGAGTAAGTGAAGTCACTTTCCTGTGTTAGACTGTTGAACCCACAGTTGAGAATGAGTAGGTCTTGTGATGTGTTGTAGGAAAAAAGGTTTACATGAGAATATTTTAAAGTTCAACTCAAAATAACAGGATTTGCCAGTAAAGGAAGATCGTGGTGACTATAGTGGTTAAATTTGCACTATTCCTGTGAAAATTTTAACCTCAATGTAGACTAACTATGTTCCCATTGAAAGAGGGAAAGCACATCGATAATTTTTGCATTCTCAATGAAAAATTAAAATTTTCTCTCCCAAATTTTAAAAAAACTTTTCTCAACTCTCACTGTTGACTTAACTTGCAAAATTTGTCATACCTTGCCACCGACAGTGTTAAAATCACAGGGATGGAACCAACGTTAAGCCTGCTGAGGCAAAATTTGCAGTTAATATCTATACACATTTTGATCCTCTCATTGTGAGGACTGTGGTCACTGTGATTTGAAAAACCTTTTTATTTTGACTTCAGCAACTTTTTTTTAAAAAATGAAGCAGTCAAAATAAGCATATGTATGTCTTTTAACAAGTCTGGATTTTCTAAGTCAGTACATAAGAAATTGTGGCAGTGAAAGGGTATATGAATATATTACTTTAAATGAACAGTCTCTTTCACTTTGTCTCCAGTTGGATTCTTTGTAAACTTGGTCAAAAGTATATTGATAACTAGATGTAACCTGACTATAGACAGTGAACAATATTGTTAAATTGATAAGGATTTGAGCGCCTAACAGGCAGCCACCTTGTGTGCTTCCCAGGAAGCTGAGAATGTTTAGGAGTGTCTTCTTTGAGTCAGTGGGGGTAACAATAGATTGTAAAGCACTTAGAGCCTGTATTGGATGGGGATAAGCGCATATTATAAATGCTCTCTATTATTATAAGCACTTAGAGCCTCTACTTACAGGGATATGTGCTATATAAATGCTCTCTATTATTATTATTTATTTATCATGATCCCAGTGAAATTTTACACATAATTACTGGAGATAAAAGTGAAACAAACCTGAAAGAAAGAAAACTTCAATTTTTTTTTGTTCCTGGTTCACAGGAAGCCCTGCCTACATGGATACCTCAAACAACATTGATGATGAGCCATCCCTGGACTCAACTTCCCTGCACTCGACCATACAGGAGGCCGGAGTGGCCACCTCAGGGGAGGTCATCATGGACTCAACCCTGGATAGCAGTGATCTGACTCCGCTTCATCCCGTTGCCATGGATACTGCCCAGGATATGTTACAGAGCCAGCAACATGCTGCCATGATCAAAGTGCACTCCAGTAACACTGGTGCTGATATCAATGGTGGGGGAAACTGGTTGTTTGGCTTGTTGTGCATCCCTCTTCTTATCGCTTTAGCAGATTCTTAAAATTTGACCACAAAGTTGATATGGTACATATGGGTGTCAATAGCCTGATGATTAAGCTGTCGGACTTAGGATCAAAAGTTGTGTGTTTGAATCTTGATGTGTCCCAGCATTTTGTGCTTGGAAAAGTTATACATTTCCTGACTCAAGTCAGGTCAGGTTAAATGGGTATCTGACGAGATAGTGAATGTTGTTGTTAAATGAATAAGGATTTGAGTGTCTAACAACAGCTACCTTGTTATGATTCCCAGGAAGCTGAGAACATATATGAACATCTTCATTGGGTCTGTAGGGGTAATGATATAATAGATTGTAAAATGCTTAGAGCTTGTATCGTATGGGAATAAGAGCTAAATAAAAACTGTCTATTACTGTTAATAATATATAAACTTCCACCCAATCTCCATAATTTGTTATTTGTGCCAGGTGAAATTAGATGGAGGTCAAAGAGAGTTTGATGAGAGAATCTGGTTTCCCTGACTATGGAATTATATGAGTTGATGTGAATATCTCAACACAATATAGCAGTAGCTAAATAATTTTTACACCAAAATAAAGTCCAGTACACCCATTCCTCTTCCACTGGCACCAGTAACTTTCTACATGAAAACTTTGATATCAAACTCTTTCACATTGACTTGCTACAATTCCATTGATGCCTATGTACACTTCCCCATCCTCCTCCACAAATTTTGTCTTTGTAGAATAAGTCGAAAAACTTATCAAAAGATCTGGCATTTTAGAATTGATCCTGGAAAACAGCCTGAAATGTTTTTGAAGAGAAATCCTTGACAGATAGTAAAGGTAGAAGGTACATAAATCAGCTCAAAAAGCATGAATTTACTCTTTATATGTTGATCACAACTATACAAGAGATCTTTGTGAAGTCCTGACAATAATTATCCCTGCTCAGTTTGTACGCTTTTGTATAAAAATGTCCTCAACAAATCAGATAAGAATTTCGTCCCAGGCAATTTCAAAATGCATCTGTAAGTGAGAATTTCCACTTTGGCCTTAATGCGAGTTTCATTCACCATCAGTCTGTGGTCATAATTGGTCATAATTCATTTTCTGTCTTAGTAAGAATGTTCTGGCTTTTACTTATGAAATAGTCGCTTAAATATGACAGTTGTCAGTTGACATCCAATTTAGTAAGTGAACAGATTTCAAAATAAGACAAACAGTTGTTGATGACTGTATTTCTCTCTCACCATTAGAGATGTGCACTGAGATGATGGTCATTGTTCTATTTCATTTTCACAGAGGCGCAGCCAGGTCCTAGTGGTCTTCAGTCTGCCAATTTGGACCATGGCAGCACTATTGAAGTGGCACCCAGCAGTAGCAAAACTATCAACAGAGTGAGTATTTTATCTGCTCAGAGGTTATTTTTATGGCAGCCCATGGTAAAAAATTTCTCTGAAAGTAATGACTCACTGTTCACGGCGTCGCATTTCGGCTCGAATTGGGACTTTTAGTTTAGGCAATAAATCTCCCCCACCAGCGCACCTGACGCGGGGTTAATGGGGGTCACGAGTCAGGCTTACGCGATAGCATTTCGCGGTCACGTTGCCCTTATTAATAGGTGATTTAAATCTTTTATATCTGTCATCTTTCAACTACCAGCACTCATCTGCCTGTTCTGTATTCAAGAATCATTTCTCAGCTACAATTCTGTGAAAACGCGATGTTCTTGTGACTATTAGTTTTTAAGTTATGTCC
>JBCEWB010468570.1:0-15267 GCA_039654565.1 Peronia peronii | reverse complement strand
CAACATAAGTAATCAATATTAAAGGCCCATATTATCCCACTCACCCTTTTCACCCTCTTTTTTAAAATCTTGTTACGTTGGCTCTCTCTGTTTATATTACATCCTACGCTATTATTAAAAACACAACATTTCGCCTCAATATCGATGGCATAAGCGTTTCATAGTCAAGTTACTTTGTGTGACGAGAATGCCGAAAAGTCCGTACATGACCTGCTTATTATAATTATATGGAGAAATAGAAACAGCAGAGTTACATAGAGTTTCATTTCGTGTTCATTGTTGGTATTACTAGTCCATGTAAACACACAGGTTATCAGTCATTGAGCGGCTAGGATGATACGAGTAAGAGTGACAATTGCAGGTCTGACTTAGATCTCGTGCTGTTCAGGATTTTTTTTTTTTTGGGGTGGGGGGGGGGGGGTCTACTTTGCGTGTTAGTGTGAATTTATCTTGTCTAATTATGTGCTGTTTCATCAACTGTGGCTGGAATTTCCTTTGAGGATAAAAACAGTTTATCTTACCTTCTTCTCTTCTCTTCTCCCCTTTCTCCTCTCTTTTCTTCTTTTCTCTTTCTCTTGTCTTCTCTTCTGGTCTTTTCTCTTGTCTTACCTTATGTTATCTTATCTAACCCTTTCTCAACATCATATCTTATCTTATGGCTGTCTGTCACATTGATTCATTCCTTCATCGTCGCGTCTCGAGTTAGTAACACAGATGGGAGAATTGTTTCTGTAATTTGCCCAATTCTACATTATTAATGAGCAGGAAATGACTTTAGCTTTACTTTTGTCCTCTGAAGTATGACAGAAAAACTGGTCGGTCGATATCTTACTAATATCCGTCAAATACTTACGATATGAACTATGAGAATATCACATGTTCTCCTTTCGCATCACACCGAAATTTATTATTGATTATTTCGGTTTCTGTTCCACCCTATCACTAAAATTTGACATGTCTGTTTCCTAAACTGCAGAGACCAACAAACATATCCTTTCTTTCTCATGGTTTGAACTAAACAATATCTCATAAGCTGTTCTTTTTCAGCAAACCTGGTGAGATTAGATTAAGGCCCATTTCAGCCTTACTTCTATTTTCATTCTCTTGAGCCTGGTCTGCCTACAGAATGGTGCTATATGTCAAAAACCCTTGGTATAGTCTACATTTAGACCGCTTTTATTTATTCATTTCACCATATTGGTCGATTTCATCTTTCCTTACACTTATATGAGAAGAACTAACGCTGACCAAGCAGATAAGTGAGGATGAAATCGGATGAGTAGATTTAAGCCTGTGCGTCACGCAATGGGGATCTTGCCCAGATATGGAATGGACGGTGAAGCCAAAGTCCAAGCGATCTGGGAAAATCAGAAATGCAAAGATTCACAGGACAGTGAGCCACTGAAAAAAGGCTGATGTAAGAGTAAAATTCATCGACATTCGCTTCTACAAATGCACTGGAACTATCAAGCATAGTTTGTATCAAAGAAAATAAATATGGTTACTGATACAGGATAAAAAAGCATAAAAAACGTGAACAGAGTGGGGGAAGAGGTGGCGAGCTAAAGAATTGTTTATAATGTATTGCATTCCAGAAAGGCCTGTTATTGTTCATTCAACTTAAACGTTTGTTGTTGGTGAGAAAGTTAGAGAAATTCATTGGCCTCATCGGTGGTTTTGAGAGAAAGCCCGTGAATGGAGCTGATGTTTATATAGTGTTACATTTTATTACAAGACAGCTGGTCACCGACTCATGAAATATTCATACCTGGTCACTTACACAGCATGTCGGAAAATCCAGTAAAATGATAATGTTTACTGAACCACATTATCAACAGCACATTAACCACTGGTGAGTTCTTGTTGTTGTTGTTGTTGTTTTTCATTCATCAGCATCTGCTTCATCTCCAACATTTCAGCAGCAGAGTTGGAGACGCCTTAGCTGATGACAATATGCAGAGCGCACTGAGTTAACAATGGAAGAATTGATGCCTTTCTACCTCCCATCCTCCCAATGTCACACATACCGTCCATTGGCCACATTGTGAGAGGTGTCCTCTATCATAGGCGTGACTCGGTTAGGTTTGGATGGGTAGACACAAATGATAAGACCGATAATGACGACGATGATAGCAATCACGCTGAAGCCGATGAGCCCTCCACAAGACACACGCATCAGCCTGGTTATCTGCAATGGAAAATTAAGAGATAAATGTTTAATGATGTCGCTTGCGAATTCTTTTCTCTCAAACTTTGTAAAAGTGTTTTTACTGCCATTCACCAGCATGCATTTTGGGTTCCTGTGTCTTATAAAAGTTGTGCACAGTTCTTCTGTCGGTATTTCTGTGGCAAATGTTGCTTCATGTGTGAAAGATTGAGCCCAACCCTCAACCTACAGAGCCAGGTGACGGCTTCTGAGTGTGTCATCTAACCCGTTTCTTTTTTTGGTCTTCTGTTAGACCTCTTAGCGTCTGGACCGCAGACGTGCCGGGTACCACTGGAATACTTGAAAGAGGGAAGCGGGCTGGTTGAAGATAGAGAACTGGTGCAGGAAGTGGATTTCTCTCTACAAGCATGACTGACTGAAGACACTAACGGACTAAGGCGACAATTCTAGTGACCTGGGTGCGAAGGCTACGTATGAGGCATAACATGATGGACAGTTTACATTTTTTTTGTTGTTGTCCAGATGAGGAGTCAACGGGCTCTAAAATATGGATTTCATATTTGTTATTTGTTTTTGTAATGCATAGAGTGGTTGGGGGTGATGTCTTATACTTCAAGACTGTTCTATGGAACGAACCAGGTTCGAAAATTTAGGCAGTAACATTAGTGTACTAAATTTTTATTAATTGTGTAGCATGTGACGGTTATTTGTTTATTATGGTGTATTTGGTTAGTTGCCGGTAGACATTCCGCTTTGAATTTTAACACATTTCTATAAAACTATAATGATGATGGTGATGATTCTCTACATTAATTTTATGAGCCTGATGCCCCCAGAATCATTCTTTCACTTATATTTTTCCTCATTTGTCCAGCTATACCTTAAGGAGGAGCACCTATTAAGTTTAAATGAGTAACTCAAAGAGGGCAACCCTTTACTATCAACAAGAGGATCCTGTATAATTTCTTGCTTTAGGAAAAATCTTGCGTTCTGTCTATATTAGAGCCAATTTCATTGTGATAATTTTTATATGATTTTCCTCACTTGAGGCATAGGGGCCGAGCGCATGATATGACACAGCTTACAGAGAGGATCGACAGATGACGGTCTTTTCATAATGCAAACAAGCAAAATGAACAATTCCGAAAAATTATAATGGAGAAAAGTATAGTCTTGTTTAGATGTTATGGGGCCGAAAAAAGTGAAGAAAACGATTGGTGAGGGGCAGCAAATGAAGAGAAGATTGGATTGTAATATTATTAATGTGCTACAAAACGAAGAAAAAAAGTATAAATAAGAGAAAAGAAATATAGCGAATATTCAAAGTACATTAAAGTTTATTTAAAGCATGTATAACCAACTCTTAAGTATGTTTCTCAGTTTAACCATTAAGTGGATCGCAGGATCTAATGTCTTATTTAGCTTCAGCAGCCTTCCTCTGTAACTTTTAAAATTTGCTTATGACTTTTACGAAAATGGCCCGTCGGCTACAGGTAATAGGATTCTCAAAATCCAATTGGGACCACTTCACCAGAGGCAATATAAAGATTATCTGAAGTCCTCGGGACTGGTTTAGGTCTTACTACACCAGATATTCAAGGAACTAGAAATGATGAGCTCAAGTTGCTCTTCTGAAAGTTGACATAAAAACTGACTCATCGATACTCAGTTTACATTATTTTGATATGATCAGAACTTGGAAAAAAGTATATGTTCAGGGCATCATTTTTTTTTTTCAGTCAGCAATGTAAGTTCCTTCAGCGAGATTGTGGAGACGGATAAATATTTCTTTTCTTGCGTCTTTTATGTGAAATAAATGATCTAGGAAATAAGTGTGACAAATATATGGTAAATTAAAATGTTTCTCTTTTTATAGTGATGATTTTTATTCAAGTGTTTTTATAATGTAAGTTTCAAACAACAACAACAAAAAAAGTAAACTGCTTTCTGCTTCTTTAGATCGCTTTTAACATCTCAATCTCATGTCCATGGCACGGGAGTAAATAGAATGCTTGCAGCGAAGTAATCTATTGGATTGGGTTTGTTTCGTCTTTCAACCTCCTTCCTGGTGGTTATCTCGAGAAGTAATCTAGATGGTGCTTTATATTCAAAATCCTTTGGATATCATTTGTTTATTATTTTTATACTGAAGACATTAAACTGCTTTCCCAAACTCAGAAATATTTGGATACTTTTCTTGAGCTTCAAACCTTGATACATTTACCCATTTCGGTAATGATTTATTTGTTACTGTTGTATAACTCTGTTTACCATATTAATGTAGCGTGTATTTGTCCTATAAAGAGATTGATTACCTCTTTAAATGTCAAATGTAAAAGAGAAAGAGATCGATCAATCTCGATATTCTCTATAAGCGTTAATCAACGCTCCATTTATCTGCTTTCTGTCTCTCTTCCCGCTCTTTTCTATTCCTTGTTTCTGTTTCTTTTTTTATTCTCCTCCCTTCTCTCCCTCTCTTGCTAGTCATAAACACGGGCGTGCAGTACAGTGTCTGAAGTTATCTTGAAATACACACTGTTGTTTTAACCAGTTCAAAATCTATCGATGCACAGCATGACGCGCAAAGAAGGCATTATTGAAAAGTTAATAATTTACAACAATACTTTCTTGACAACATTCTGGACCGGAAATGGGCAAACGACGGTGAAGTGGAGTGAATGGAGGTCTATTAGGGAAGGAAGTGCGGCTGGCCCATCTCAACACCATGACGGACGTTCTACAGACAGAAGTCGCTCAAGGTGTTCTGGTCGGTCCACTTTTCACGGACCGGACGCCGGAGGAGCTTGCCAGAAGCTTGGTTCGGCTTCTGAGAAGTCTGGGCATTCGGAACTCGGAGATTCGCAAAATGTCCGTGAATGAAAGGATTGGATACGCCAGAGTTTGGCTGAAAGAGGAAGAGCGGGAGGACTGGGTGGTGGGAACATTGCGCATGGCGAAGGACGCCATGAAGCTTGATATGTTTCACGATCTGGTTCATATGATGGAAGATCCCAGCTTACTGGTGGTGGAACCTGTCAAAGAGGTAACATCTAGAGGTGTCTTGACTGTAGAGTCGTTCTATCACATCACATCACAATCGCTAAAAGACATTTTCTAAACCTTTCTCAGCCGTGGAGGGGTATTCTCCTGAAGAGATATTCTTTACTTTGGCTACTACTTAATCTTTACACTGCATCAACACATAATGCCGAAAATATTGCCGACGTTGGTAGCTCCTCTATACAAAGAAATACCAGCTTTTTTATCAATATGTCTTTTGTGTTTCTTTGAGATACGAACATCGGATTTTTTCATTTTCAGTGTGCGTCATATTGTTTACAGATATGTCCCTCAGTGTATAGTAACTATAAATAATAGTAGAACAAGATTTGCAGAAAAACTGGACCGGATTTCCCCAGGAAATAAGCTTACAACCAAGAAGTGGGGCAAACTTGCGGCAATAGCAGTCTCTCGACTATGCAAGGTAAGATGAGATATCAAATGCTTTTAACACTGGAATTTGGCTGAAGTCATGTGACACATCAAGCTGAGTAGGAATGGGTTAATTTATGCTTATGCCAGTAGCTGGTACTGTCAATTTCACCTTTAGGATGTCAGTCTTACACTCCAAAATACTATCTGGGTCCAACTCGACGCCCAGACTCCCAGCACTTCGACACAAGTCACCGAGGTCCTGCTTCTTATAGCCACTTATCTCTCGCTCGTAAATAATCTCGTAGTTTTGAACAAGATTTGATCTTGAAGTCCATGGTCGCGATGGAATATGATAATTTTATAAAATACTGATAACTTATCGGCAGTCAAGTACATCAACATAATCACAATGAAGGCTAAGCGCTATTGTGGACAAGATTTGCCTCATTTCTGGTCTGAGCCGAAAGTCATGGGTTTCGGCCAGTAGTACGTCAATCTCTTTCCTACGTAATTATTAACACTACTCACCACTATTAACATTCGGAGAGCATCTAGTTTCACTTGGTTATATCATTCATAGAGAGGAGTTTTCATGATAATTTTCTATCCAAGGTCAAACCAAGAAGTGACACATACTTTCTGGGGTCGATGGAATTTCCCAAAATATTGGTGAACTCTACTGAGTAATTAGTCGTCTGATGTCTTCTCAAGGAGCCAATTGTTTTATTCATCTTTCTCGACAGGAAATTATCAAAGAGCGATGGACAGTGAACAGCGAGGCCATCGGCCACCACAACGTGCTGTTTCTGTCTCAGACTAAACTTGCCGACCTGGCAGGCATCAAGAGCAACACGGAGGTGGTTGAAGAACAAACCAACAACGGAAACCAATCGCCAGCACCCTCTGGTGATACCACGCCGCAGGAACTCGCCCGTCACAGAGAAGAAGCGAGCATCACTGGAGGGGAGACGATTGTTCAGAGCGACGTGGGAGAAAACGAAGCAGGCTCGTCCGTGGATTTAGCTAAGGTCGAGCAGGTCAGTGCCAAAACGTCGACTCCGTTCGTGGTTCCATGCGATTGTCCAGAGACCGTATTCTACCACCAGTTCCAACACGTTGGCACGGAGACCAGGCACGCCGAGTTTAAGAGAGGCGGGATCATCCACGATCAGAACGCTTTCAAAGACTTGATCTCTCGCTACATCTGCGGTTTCCTCAACTCCGAAGGTGGCACCATCTACTTCGGAGTGGATGACGAGGGCATGGTTCTCGGGGTCCGCATAGACGAAGAGCTGAAGGAACATCTGAAGCGCGACATTAAATATGCCATCGATCTTGTGCAGCCCATTCCTCCAGCATCAGAGTATTCCATCAACTTTGCCAACGTGATGGGCGCTAGCGGAGAGATCATGCCGGACCAACGGGTCTTAGAGGTGTGTATCAGGCCGCGAGAAGCTTCCCAAGGGCGTCACGTATACAAGGATAAAGTTTATATCCGTCGCGACGGCAGCTTGCAGACACTGCACATTGCGAAGGTGGCCCCAGCTGTGTAAACAGCTTTTAGATATGCTGGGATAGATCATCAGTGGCCACAACTTTTTTTTCAGCACTTTTCTGTCGGTTGAGATTTTTACAAACACCACGGCACCAACTTTCAATTGTGAGGAGAAAAAAAGCAAAGACAGTCTTGCATCTAAAACTTTTATCACGGTTCACATTTTAGTTATGTCATAAATATGAAAATAATTATAAGTAATATATGGCGTTAGAGATTTTTAAAATATCATTGTGCAAAGCCGGAAAGACCAGAAATTGTGCAGATGCATCTCTGAGTAAAATCTGTTACAATATAGAGTTTCTTTGTGTGTGTGATATGTTGTAGTGACACTATTTACAAAATTTAGTTACATCGATTAGAATGTGCACCATTTCATTGTCTTTTTTTTCATATCAGATTTTTTTTTCTCTCTCTCTAGTCTATCTCAACTTCTCTCATGTATGTTTAATAAATTGACGACCAGGCAAATTGAAAGAAGAGAAAAATGCAAATTTTGCAACACTAGAAAATAGCTCAGGGCTGTGAAAAACAGTACGCTCGTTAATTTGTGATGCGCACGAATGTTGACGTTGGGTTTTCCCCCAAGCCACACAATCCCCCTCTCTGAGGCACCTATTTCAATGTGAGACGCACTAGTGACATTCCATCTCTGCACATGAGAGAGAAAGAGAGAGAGAGAGAGAGATCGGCAGAGATCTACCAAAGGAAACGATGGTTTACTGATCTTTTCAACCATGAGACTGAACGTAAGTTATTTTTTATTAAATTAAACGCCTTTTCTCTTTTTCTGTTAACGAAAGTCGAACAGAGTCGCCTCCATGAATGTATTGTTTACTTGAATTGGCCCATGAAACGTGTTTAAACGAAGATATGGTACCATGAAACACTAAAAACGTGTAATCTTATTTCTGAACTTCTTTTTAGCAGTTGGAACTGTCAATCGTATGGATTCACAATTCACTTGTTAATATAAAGGCTTGTCTCCCCAGGATTTGCTACATTATCTAAGATGTCCCAGCTGTCCCAGCATAGTCCTTTGGCGATGTAACACCTGTTTAGTGTATGGCGAATGCTGAGCCTGCGGCTGAGAGAGGCATCCAGATCGGTCCTCTGCGGAGAGGCCAGAGCCCGGATGATCAAGCCAAATGCATTTTCCAGCTGCTGAACTGTGTGGGCATCAGATGTGCAGACATTGCTAAGATCTCAGTGAATTCGGCAGGATGCTACGCCAAAGTTGTGGTCCACAAGAAAGAATGCGAAGATTACGCCATAAAGGTGAAGACACGGTTAGAACAGGCGGTGCGCGGAGATTAATTGTGTCTTATTTGTTCTCACTGTTCTGAAGTAATCTCATGAGCTGCATAATTCTCATCGCTACAGCCTGTCGATGATCAGAACAGCTTCGTATTTACATGGCTCTGTCTTTTTGATTAAGTTTGTCTTCACACCGACTTACATTCTATATACAAAACAACATAGCGGTTAGGACTACGAGCAGGAAAGAGAAGTTGGAATGCCGACAAATGCAGCACAATAACACACTACTAAATTCAGATAATATGTTCGTTATTCTACAATGTTAAGGATTAAGCTTTTGTACAATTCAATTTGGTTGCAAACAAAGCAGGGAATCTGAAAGATCCGCTGGTGTACTTAGCTAACATTTGAAATTACTTGAATGGGTTGTATAAAAGACTAAACGTTTTCACGCATGGTCTTGACTATCTCATTCTTGTAGGAGTTACTTGTTTGTCTAAGCAATGTTGGTAATGTCGTTGCATGAAACTTTCAGCCACAGCCAAGGGCTGGTATAAAAATATGTTATTTCAAGGTGACTAACAACCTACACAGTATACTACCAGTCAGTAGGTCAGATACTGTACATGATTAGGCTGTAGACTGTCTTTGCAATCTGATCTCTTCTCCAGATTCTACGGGAAATTAGAAGTCTGATGAGTTTGTACGATCTGCGGAATGTCACAGACAAACCAAAGTATCTCAAGGTTGAGCGCATCAGTCCACTTTCCTTTGAGCCCAGGGTAACGCTGCGTCTCAAGCTCACACATCATGAATCATTAGCAAAATTATGACTTATGTACCACTCTTAGATATTATGCATGCAAATGACCCATAACCTTACATTATTGTATTCTTCTATGACGTACTTCCGGTTTGAGACAACATGGTGATATAGTGCGTTTCATTGTGCCCCTTCAAGACTGAAAAATGCCTGAGTAGGTCCAAGATTCTTTTTGTAAAAATAAAAAAAGTTAAGAAACGGACTGGTATAAAGTTGGCGTAATGTTAGACGACCAGGCGTTCAGGTAATAAAAACCAGTGTTTTCACATCCACGGAGAGAAAGTTTGGTAAAATAACTTCAATGATCTTTTGACACTGGAGAGCACAGCAGCTTATTTAGAATGTCCCATTACATTTGGGATATGAGAGTTTCAAGGCCATAGCCTGTAATTTTTCAAGGTACAGATAGTCTCAAACAAACTGAAACACCAAGAAGTGAAAGGTATTGTTATAAATCAATATCTAAACCACTGTGCATTCTCTGGCCCATTCCAATCTTCTCTCTGCAGTTATGCTAGAACACTAAAAACTTGTTCTGAATTCACCCACTGCTTAACTTCCCCACGTACTCGCTGTCTTTGTTTGCCGATGTCGAAGTCATGCCAGACTTGTATAACCTATAGTATAAGCCATGAAAAATCATGGTCAGATCTGGTGTTTGGATGTGGGAGACCGAAACAAGATTAACCTGGTATCGTAGAGTCAGAAGAATCTGCCTGTAATTCTTGCCATAGTCCAGTCTCATTTTGTCTCATTTTGTTCACATCATTCTTCAAAACAAACAACAACAAAAAAACCCGCATTGTTTGTTCCCTGATGTGACTATGAAAATCCTGCTCCTTGGAGAGCTGGTGGCGAATTGTGCTGAAAACAAATTGTGTATGTATAGTGTATTCCTGCATTGGAAAGCCCTCTCTTTAAACACATGCTCAGGAGTGGATATCACATCAACACAGCATACCACAATCCTACTCTACGTGCTTTTATTCTTCCTCACTCCTCCCCGCATCGGCCCTATACTTCTTTATGTTCTTTCATCATGTAGAATAAGAATGAGCCTCCTTTGCACAAAAAACAAACAAACAAATAAGCAAACAAACAAAAATGATGCCAAAAACCGTCGTCGATATGGAAAATAGATGCTGTATATAGAAAATTGTGAATGCTGATGGCAGTGGGATTAAATCAAGTAAAACTTATTCATTGTTTCTATGCTAGAAAAGGAATGTAAAAGGCCCGGTGCAAAAAGCATGGACATAGAACCTTGAAAACAGATGGAATTATTCAATTTCCACCAGGTTAGCAATCTTTTCTTCTTCTTTCTTGTTCATTCTGTGACAGGGAATCAGCGATTTTTCAGGATTTATGCTCTATAAGGAACAACAAAGGGTGCAGCAGTTAAAAACGTTATCTACACTTCCCGTAGCACGCGAACCACCCGCCTCAGTGCCCGACAATAACGTTGACAAAGAGATTGATGTCAAAGAAGACACGCCTGCCAACGAAGACAATTTCGATCTTCTCAGCCTTACACTTAGTGAAAGTACTTCGGCCACACCCCCGGGATTTGACCGATTGGAAGAGGAGAGCACTCCGCCCAAGCAACAAGTGCAGATGGCCAACGCCGCTACTTCCACTTCCACCCGTGAACGTCGGCGGGACCCAAGCGTCTTGGAGGACGGATCAAAGCCGGGCAAAGTGGATGCCAAAACCTCCACGCCGGAACCAGGGCGAACATTCTGTACGGGCAGAGATTTCTATCACCGCCTGCAGCTGCTGCAGAGAGAAGGCAATATCCACATAGACACTGGAATCATCGTCAGGAATGACCTGAGGTAGGACATAACTGGGCAAGATTCTCAGAAATTAACAATTAGACAGAAACCACTAGTTAGCTGATTTTTTGCACATTAGGGTTATGCATTTTTACATTTTTTTTCTTCTGATTTGTGCGACTAATTTCAATAATAAAAATGATATAGACATAAAACTAGGTGGACAAATTGATAGATATGAATATAGACAGAGCTACAGATGTGGATATAGACTGATCGCCCACTTTCTCTGTAATTAACAGTTATCCTTTACACAAACAGCAAGCAAAAACAACAACAACAACGTTTCAATGATGTTTATGAAAAGTGAACGCCGGTTTCAGCTCAGTCTATCACGGAAAAAGTTGTTCATGAAATCCAAAGTATTTAGAAACACGATAAATGTCCTTTTCCTCGTGGTGTCTCCTAACGAATCCTCCCCCTCCCCCCCCCCCCCCCCTCGTCTTCTTCATCTGTCATGGTTGTGATCTCCACAAAAGCTTTCCTTGATCCACTAATAGATGTTGTCGGTCCATGTTTCCATCAACCTACCACTTTTTGTTTTCCTCTGGTGGTCCTTGTAGTGCATTTGTAGGAAGGCTACTGGGATTTCTAATACAGCTGAACCTTGTTAATTTCTGTAATTTCTTCAAGCTTGTAAAAAGATCGCACAGGACCCCAGTACATTGTCTTGGAATGACAAAACGTCCACCCCATACACGCTATTTTATCTTTTTCTTCCCAGGGGTTTCCGCAAGATGATCGGTCGGTACGTGTGCGCCTTCCTCAACTCCAAGGGCGGCACGCTGTACTTTGGAGCCACCCAGAGGGGCGAGATCAGGGGGATCCCGATGGAGCACGAATGTGAAGACGCCCTGAGGATCGACATTGACCAGCAAATCAAATTAATCGCGCCCGTCGTCATGACCGACCGGTACACCGTCAACTTCACTCCGATCATGGACCAAACCGGGAACTTAATTCCCGACTACAAGGTGATCGAGATCACCGTGCGGCCAGGAGACCACCCGGACACCAAATACATCTTTGAGGGCACCAACTTCATCTGGAAAAGCAACCGCCCAGTGCCCAACACACGAGATGTTGCAGTGTAAAAGGGTCAACATTCTAGGGGTGAGGATAACCGTGAGGGATTAGAGGTATGAGGGTATACAGATGTAGATATAGAGATATATAGAAAAAAGTGAATAAATTGATAGACATTATAGAAATATAGAAGTAGTGTACCAACTTCATCTGGGAGATGAATCGTACCCAATATCCCTGACATCGCGGTGTACATTTCTAGGGGTAAGGCCAGAGGTAAAAAAAAAAAGATAAAAGGTCCCAGGGTCTTAAAGTTTGGTTAAGAATTAAAAGTCAAAGATCATAAAGAAGCGCATGGAATCAAAAGGGAGTTGTCATGTTGTTGACAGGTGTAGCGATTAGGACATCTAGGGGTGAGAAAGAAATCAAGGGTCCCAGGATTGCGGGCGTGGTTTAGGATCAAGGTCTTGGCCTTGGTGTGGTATCAAGTCATAGATTGAAAGCACTGACCGAAAGTCGTGTGGAAAGGCCCGAGATCATTGTGAGAATTATAATGGTAATGCAGGTCCAATGGTGTGTCGGTTGGTACTTTTGGATCGTAGATAGACGAGTGAATAAGACATAAGCAGGCAAGACAATGTAATATACAGGTTTGAGGTGCGGAATGGTGAGCTTCATTCTCCTATAGTTTTACATGTATTTCTTAAATGAGGATGTCATATGGTAATGTGTAAGTAGGTGAGAACTGTTTATTTCAAATGTTTTGCAGATGTCTGTGCTGTAATTACCTGAGACACTTTCTGCAAAATTATGCTCTTTGTTTTGTGCAGGTCTGAAAAATGATTGATGGATATGTGGATTGTTCACACGCTGCTTTATGCACAGTAATTGTCTCCAGGCTTATAAAGTTTACAGTGTCAGTTGAAGCTAGAGGAAGGTAGGAGAATGGCAGTTTGACTTGAATCAGAATTGTGGCAAAAATACTCAAATTGTAAAAATAGAACCCCAGTACCAAAGTTGAAAATTGAGAAAGAGTCCTTATATTGTACCTTTCCACGACAGAATCATTGTTCTTTCCATATCGAGAATCACTGTACCTTTCACGTGCATGTACATACATTCATACACACGGAAGGGAGGGGGGGGGGAGAGGTGAGGAAGCAGATATATCACTTACATGCGCCAAACACATAACATCCATTATACACACACGTCATAAAACACACACACAGATCAATGCACACAGTACTCACTCACAGATATCAAATCTGAGCAGTATTGTAGTTTGTTTACATGCTAGCACACAAACTAATGGATGCAAAACAAAATCTGACTGCGGAATTGTCTGTACTGTCATCCCGAAAATAATTATTCAGTTGCAACTGATGATGCCACTGTCCCATGCCCATGCTAATGGAATAGTTTGCTCTTTTCACTGTCACACGATTAAAGTAGGAGAAAACAATACGATGGTTCGAGGACAAAGTCAATAAAAGCCTTGATTGCAAAGCGCAAGTCTATTGTTTATGTTTTTCACGATTTTCCACAAACTGATGAGAAAGTATGACAAACTGCTACTCCTTAAGCCTTATCAGCGATGCCCATAAAATTAAACTCCTTTATTTATCAGTTTCAGAATCAAGATTTCCTCCTCCACTCTATCTGTGGCATTTCTGAAATATGAAAGTGCTGTTTAAGATATGCACAGGATTCGTTTACAGGATTCAAAACTAATCTATATCTGTTTTACTTTGACAACGTTTAAAATCCGGGCAATATCTTTAACAAAAATATAGTGGCAAGCTTGGAATGTATGTTGTTGATTGGTCGTCGGTTCATAATATTATCTATGCTTGCATGCCTCAAGGACATTCTAAGGTTTGGTCATGGGATACGACAACAACTTTTGAGACAAGTAAATCTCTAGCTGCTATTTATCATCATTATTATTATTATCATGTTATAGAAATATCTTAAAATTCTTAAGACAGACTGTCAACCGCTAACTTAATACATTAGCAGAATGAAATAACAATCCGTAAATCGATAAGATAAAATTTGAAAACTGATCGAACTGGCCAAATTTTCGAACCCCATTTTTTCTTCATCGAGGGATCAAAGAAAAAATATCAAATATAAATAGGATATTACTATATATGAAAGAAAGTTTAAATTAAATGTTTTCCTCTTTGTGTATTATTATCATTATCGTTATTACTCAATACTTCTTACAACAACCCAACTTTGTGAAACCTGTTTTGAGATTTTTTAGATACTAAACTAACTGACCAGATGTTTGTATTCTCCGATCTCCTCGCCCGAGATAGTGGCCATTCTGTCCATCCATAGTAGGGGCAGTGGCCGCTCAGTGGCTGCAATGTTACGGCCGAGAATCTGGGCGCTTTCCGGCGTAATTCCAACGTTCCATTGGGCCTTGAAGTCCCTCTGCCATACCCGCCCAGTCACCGGCTCCACTTTCATCTGTTTTTCGAGAGGAAAGGGAGGAGAAAGGAAAGAAGGACAAACAAAATAAATTGAATGGAAATATCACACGAGAACAACGAATATAGAAGATTTCTGCACGTTATGTCATAACATAATGGCGTCAAGTCTTACAATGGCGACATAATTCATCTCCTGTATTGTTAGTTTTAAAAAGTGCTTTTTGTTGTTGTTGTTGTTCTGCTTAGATCTGTTCTTCTCTCTGGGATCCTTCCCCTTTCCCCTAAACAACAAACAAACAAATAAGCATACAAACAGCGTCCTTGAATAACCTTGGCTGAACCACTTGACATTAAATATATCCGCCTACTGAAACATGAATATTCCCGCTACAGACAGATTTAAAACCAAATTTGACTGCTAGAGAAATTTACAGATCATGGTTATTATGATCGATCTGGCGTCCCGCTCGCTGTGAGGTAGGAGCAGATTTTGCACGGAATCAACAGCAACATAAGACCGTTGATTATCGTCAGTGAAAACTTGCACAAAAGTGGATAGAAAACAGATCATACATTTAGGCTAGACGGATGAATGTGGGAACTGCAGCAATATAAGCAATGAATGCTGACTCTTCCACACATTGTGGTTCCCCCCCTCCCCCCCCCCCCCCCCCCCCCCCCTCCCCCACCCCCCACTTTCCTCCACCAACCCTTCCAAAAAA
>JBCEWB010468460.1:0-19599 GCA_039654565.1 Peronia peronii | reverse complement strand
TATCTATCTATCTATCTATCTATCTATCTATCTATCTATCTATCTATCTATCTATCTATCTATCTATCTGTCTATCATATATGTAAATGTATGTGTATATGTAATCATTATGTAGTACGACCAGTTCATGCTTGAAAAAATGGCTGCATCTAAGATTATAATTGTGTATCATTAGCTGGAACAAGGATTACGAAATGAAAGAAGTGTCAACTATCAGATTACAAGCTAATTACCTAACTAATGAGACACATACGTTATATACAGAAACCAAATCCAAAGAAACAGAGAGAGAGAGAGAGAGAGAGAGAGAGAGAGAGCGAGAGAGAGAGACAGAGCGAGAGAGAGAGAGAGGAGACAGTTTGTTTGTTTGTGTTGGGGTTTAACGACACATCAGCACGACCACGGCTATATTGTGTCAAACACTGTAAGATACGTTTACACGTCAAGAAGAAGAGAGAAAAGAGAGCGGGACAGAAGACAGGAGCAAGGAGTGAGAGAAGAGATGTCACTCCTGGAACGTTGAGAATGGCATTCCGTGGGAGACATCTAACCGACGGCGGGTTTTCAACGCCTGCAGGTGTTTTTTTAGCCTTTCAATCCTGAGAAAGTAGGGTTATCTCGGCTTTAAGTGGTTGCCTGTTTTCGCTGGGAATATTTTTTGGATAGAAATGTGGAAATTGGAAAATTTGGAAATTTTGCCAGGACAGAGGCATTCTGCTTAGTCTTTATCGATTTTGTACTGCCAAGGGTTCTTTGACGTGCGTTACGACACACGGGACCTCCGAAATATATTCGCCCGTATCCAAGAAGGCTAGACGTCGGGCTTGTCTATCTAGGGGAGTCACTGAAAAAATGCAGATCTTCGATCATCGTGTCGTTCTATCCCCCAATGGGAGGACCAGCGAGTCGATCCCGGCCACAACCTCACCGACGTGAGTTATTTTCACCATGAAGCAGATGCCAAACCACATAGCCAAAGTGACCCCTCGTCTGCATGTGTTTGTTTATTTGTTTTTCTTTAGCCTTTCAATCCAAAGAAAGTAGGACTGTCTCGGCTTTTAGAAGTTGCCAATTTTTGCAGAAAATTTTGTGTGTAGAAATTTGGAATTTGGAAATTTTGCCCGGACAGCGGCACGCAGCCTACTCTTCCATCGATTTTGAACTGCCAAGGGTTCTTTAACATGCGTAACGTACACACGGGACCTCCGAAATATATTCGCCCGTATCCGAGAAGGCTAGACTTCGGGCTTCCCTACCCACTGGAAGCCAGGGAACCGTTGAGTCACTGAAAAAATGCGTCTCTTCGATCTTTATGTCCTTCCATCCTCCGATGCAGGACCCGCAATTCGATCCCAGCCCGTGAGCAGACGCCAAACCACAGAGCCACTGCGTCCCCATCTGCAGGTGGGAACAGAGAACGAACATATATACCCCGGACCCCCACAGGGGAAGATATATATATATATAGAGAGAGAGAGAGAGGATATGATGGAAATGGTGGGGGTGGAGAGGAGGAGGCAGATCTACAGAATGATTTTCGAACATTGAAAATTAAACTACCGTTTGTTAAGTTCCAGATGAATGATAACAGAAACATGTGTGGAGCAAATGTCTGTACATGGACTCGCATTGGCGTCACACAAGAGTTAATTAATTTGTTTGCTCAGTTTACTAGTAACGAGCGCCCTCCTCTCCTCACCCTTATAATATGGAGATACAGAGAGAGAGAGGGGGAGAGAGAGAGAGAAAGAGAGAGAAAGAGGGAGAGACGCTTAAAAAAATGGCAAATGGGGAAAAAGAAGTACTATAAAAACAACAAAAATGTGGAATCATAACTTACATCAAATTCTGAGCCTTTATCAACAGCTCGATATTTTTGGTATTGGATATTTTAATTTTGACGAATTTTTGGTATCGATGGAGATTTGCCATCTGTCTTTCATTGCACGCTGGTATCATAATTGTTTGATATCTCGTTGTCTTAAGTATTTTTTTTATTATTATTATTATCAAGCGTGTCAAGAGACTTTCCTGTTTTGAGTTCTTGACTTGCTTGAATTGTGTTAATGTTTTTGGTTATTGTCTTCCATCCTTATCGTGGTTGATTTTACTGTCATAATCTTTTTTGCTCATACATTCATACAATAAATCTGCAATAAAACCCATAAAAGGCTTATGGGCTCAAAAACTGCTGAATGGATCCATATGAAATTTGGCACACAACTTTGTTGCATAAAGATCTATGTTTCTACTTACATAAAACCGAAAAAAAAACTTACTATGTTTGATGTTATTCTAAAAGGCTATAATAATTGGATAGTCAACTCGCGAGAGTGTTTGATCCCAACTGTACGTTCGATAGAACGACGCGATGAAAATGCCAAACACTTTTTCTTTGAGTAACATTCAGTCTAATCATCCAATTGTCTTTGAGTCACAGGGCAGTATCGGTTTGATCTATTTAAACCACGAAATCCGTACCTTCTCTTTATTCTAGTTATTTTCTATGTATTATTTGTCTCAATCACAGTATGATGTTTGTCCGCAGATTATTATTATTATTATTATCATTATTTTGTATACAGTCTTAAGATCGTTACTGAGTGTTAATTAATCGTTTTAATTTCCATGTAAAAAATTGTTATATTGATTATCTTAATTTCCTTGTACAACCATCACTTTATATTATTTTGTTCACAACTTGCAATGTGTATGCCATATATTATTATATGCATATTAATTTTAAAAAAACAACAAACAAACAAACAAAAAAACAGACAAACGTGAAAATGAAAAAGAAAGAAAAGAAAAAAAGAAGGAGAGAAATAAAAAAAGCGTGAAGATCACCAATTTATAACAACTTGTTAGTGAAACAATAGCAGAATTTCTCCAATGTGAACTTTAGTCATGAGCGAAGTAATTAACCCATTCAGTTCTAGATGTCTATCACATGCGATCTGTTTTTCTGCTCTGCATAATGCCTGTCCACTGAAAAACAAACAAACAAACAAACAAACAAACAAAAAAGATCCGTAAGGCTCATGGCTTTGCTAAACATAAGCTGCAACTACAACCTCCCTAATTTGATTTTATTATTGTTGTTGTTGTTGTTATTGTCGTTGTTGTTATTGTGGTGGTGGTTGCTGTTGATGATGATATTATTGTTATTGTTGTTTGTTTTTGTTGTGTTTTGTTTTTAATCATATAATAACTACTTGGTAATCGAAGAGTTAAGCAGATATTGGGAAACAAACAAGCCGGAGGAGGGGGTAAAAAGGTCTATTTATTGTTTGTTTGTGTCAGCGAGACTGACACGTGATCATCTGCTCACTTTACCTTGTATAACTGAGCACCAGGAAGAACGAGTCCCATACGTCGTCAGGTCTCCGACAAGGTCAATGGTCGTAAGTTCTTCCATCATTTTGCAAGTACGGCAGCAGAGTTCAGTCGCCGAAGAAGATACATTGTAGGTGAATCTCCTGTTCGCAGTACACCCGATCGATGTTACAGCTGTAACAATTGTCAGCCTTTGCAGTTAGTCATCTTCAGCTAGTCAAGGTAAAGGGGCTCTTTTATTCAGTTTGATGATTACTCTTGTCAAAATAAATGTTAATCTCATCTCTGTGATAACCAAAGGCCTTAGCAGTGTTTATAGTTTGGCCATCGAACATTAATGCTGCCACAAATGTCTGGGAAATAGAGATCTCAGGATAGGAGTAAAAAGCACAGGGTAGTAATGATTAACCTTATCTTTAGCACACATCTGAAGCAGAAGAAATCTTTGCCTAGGAGAAGGTGTGTCTTCATAAAGGCAGAAGCCTCATAGAACAGATATTCAATCTCTACATCCTGTGTTGAAAATACATCAAAAGAAACTGTGCCATGTATTCATAGATATTGAAATGTGCACCGTCACCTTTCTCCAGAAATCGACAAAGAGAAATGATTTACTATTTATTTCTGGTCAATTTTGGACATTTTCTGATGTATCATACACTAATAATAATAATAATAGAGAGCATTTATATAGTGCTTGTCCCCGTACATACAGGCTCTAAGCGCTTTACAATCTATTATTACCCCGACAGACCCAAAGAAGACACTCATGAACGTTCTCAACTTCCTGGGAAACATACAAAGCGGCTGCCTGTTAGGCGCTCAAATCCTTATCAATCTAACGTCAGTCACTGTCTATAATCTGGTACCCATTTAAACCTGGGTCGAGTCAGGAAATTTGTGTAAATTGTCTTTCCCAAGGACAAAATATCGGGACCAGTCAGAATTCGAACCCGAGACTTTAGATCCCGAGTCCGACGGCCCAACCGCTAGGCCACCGACACCACATTCTGTATAATATCCGGGAGAAGGCCTGAGTGTGATGTGTAGCATAACAGTGGAGCATTGGTTCCAGAGTTTTATGGACAGCCATTCTGTGCGCTTTATATCTGGGTAAAGATCTGGGTGTGATGTGTAGCATAATGGAAAACCGTTACTTAACGCCATGGCGCTCAGAGCAACTATTGTGTACAGTCTGTAGCTGGGTGAAGATCTGGATATGATGTGTAGCATGAATGGGAAGCTGTTAGTAACAGACAGAATTTTCATCAGTCTATATCTAGATGAAGATTTGAATGTGACATGTAGCACGGACAGGTTGTTATTGATATTTACAGGCAGAATGTGTTTTGTACATTTTATTTCTGCACCTGGATGTGACGTGCAGCTTGAACGAGAAGCTATTCTTTCACACACACGGTTGAGGGATAACCATTCTGTATAGTCTATATCTGGGTGAAGATCTGGATGTGACGTGTAGCATGAATAAGAAGACGTTATTTATAGAATTTGAGGGAAAACATTGTGTACAGTCTATATCTGGGTGAAGATCTGGATGTGACGGGCAGCCTGAGAGGGAAGTCGTTAGCTACAGAGTTTGGGTGGATAATCATTGTGTAGTCTGTATCTGGGTAAAGATTTTGGTGTGATGTGTAGTATGAATGGGAAGCCGTCAGTTAACGGCCATGGTGTTTGGGGCAACCGTTCTGTCCGGCTGACACGCAGGTGAACATTTGGATGTTTGCATCATGAATGAGAAGCTCCTATGACAAGCTGTCATCACTGACATTCTGCTGTTTTCCAACCAGTTGGCTCCTGAGAGACACACGGAACTGCAGCTTGACTAATGCCTAGTTCAGTTTGTCCTGGCCCACACCGGAAAGAACGAATTCTTAAACATATGCACACATACACACACATGCATTCCTATGCAGAACCTTTATTACACGTACATGACTGTTTTGTCAACGCTTTTTACAACACTTATCAGAGTGAAAGACGAAACCGATACAAGCACAGAAGGGGGAGCAGTGACTCTGTGATTAGGCGTCTGCCTCAGGGTGAAAACAACTCACGTCGGTGAGGTTGCGGGTTCTGGCCGGGCTCGACTCGCTGGTCCTCCCATGAGGGAATGGAAGGACACGAAGATCAAAAACCTGCATTTATTTCAGTGACTCAACAGTCCCCTGGCTTCTTCTGGGTAGGAAAGCCCGGCGTCTAGCCTTCTCGGATATGGGCGAATATATTTCGGAGGTCTTGTGTGTACGTTGAGCACGTTAAAGAACCCTTGGCAGTCCTAATTGATGAAAGAGTAGGCTGCGTGCCGCTGTCCGCTCAAAATTTCTAAATTCCATCCATAAAAAAATTCTCACAAAAAAATCAGGCAGCTACTTACAGCCGAGATAATTGTACTATTCAGGATTGAAAGACTTAAAACACACACACACACACACACACACACATACACATACACAGACATGCACATGTTATGTACGTTTTGCAGTACTTGAAATGTAATATATTCAACACTGTGGAGACAATTTTTCAATGTCCCGAAAGGCGAACGCAACAGTGGATTTTTTTTTTTAGGTTGCATTAGTTGCTATTGAATTCTAACACAATTTTCAAGACTTTACGTATACAACTCGGCTGAAGAAAATTTGGGAGTCAAAAATCTTTGGGTGTGCGGGACCTGGAGGAAGGTGAGTTACCTGTTATAACAAGATAATTGGAAATATACAGCTTAAATAACACACACAGTTGGTTGGACCTGAAGTAGGTTAACTTCTAACATATTTATAGAATTGCTCACATACATTCCTGAAATTAAAAAAAAAAAAAAAAGACCAAAAAAAAAAAAGACAAACTCAAACAAAAACAAAACAAAACACAAAGGGCGTGCACCCGCCGAGATAACATCAGGTAGAGGAGGAGGTTGAAAGGCGGTGACATAACTGAAAGCACCAGAGAGTTAGGTGAAGCTTTGAAAGTGAACAAAATTTGTCTTGTCAAACATCATCGTGGCTGGCAGCACTAAATAATTCTGATCTATTTTACAATGTGTATTAGAGCAATAGTGTCATTAGAGATACCACAATATCACTAATTATTGGGAGCCTACCTATCTTTTTGTGTATCCCAACCCAAAATATTTTGACGCGTGTTCGAATTATTATTCTTTGTCCATACAATATTATTATGTTATATTTTGTTATTATATATCTGTACAACAATTTAGATCTAAGCGCTGGAGACTCGTCAGTGATCGTCTCCTGCTGCTACACCCATTCATCATATATATTGTGTACAGCAGCAAACATCACATTGCAAAACATCAAAACTCCTAGAACCTAAATAATTCAGTTGTTGCATTTTTTCCCTTCATCTTCATCTAGATCTTGATTATTAATAAATTCTACGCAAGATATACGAAGACAGGCCTACTTGTAGCTTAAAAAATGGTAGGACTACCATTTTTTTTTGCCGATTCCTAGATTGTGCCGAGGATGCGGAGATCCTGTGAGTCACGATTTATAATACGAGCTATCTCCTTTCAAAAAACCGCTTAAACATTTTTCAGCAATGTTTATCTGCTGACGACATTCTCCAGTGATAATGAAGCAGCATTAGATCTAGATGACAATATTAAGCACTGAAATATTCCCAAATTGTTCTTCTGGTTAACGGACGCTTTCGTTTACTCCAATCTCGATTTTTTGATTTTTTTTTTTTTTTTCAGAATCAGTGAATTACTGAAGAGTACTCATTAGAAAATTTATTTTACTCCATTGTCCGGTGAAAGGTAAAACGTTTTGTTTCATTACTGGCCAGGCTTGTTTTTGATAATCGCTATTGAGCTGTCTTAGAACTCACATGTGACATAGCTCACTTTCGAAAAAAAAAAAAGAAATGTCCCAAAACGATTTATATAATTGTATTGTGTGAACCGCAACGCCCTAACTGGGTTTCAAATGCCCGCTCTTTTTTTTCCGTTCCCTCTTCCTGTGGTCGTTCTAAATTTTAAGTGGTAAAGGGAGCTTATTCTCAAGTTTTTGTCTGTGTAAACGAAAGCTGGAGGCTGCTGATCTAGGGCGTGGAAGTTGAATCTTTTATTTCATTGCATTCAGTAGTGGGCGGCTGGGAGCAAGTTTTATTTTCAAAGACAAGTCCTGTCTGACTCGTCAGAAGGTGGCAGCCTGAAAAATTATCCCGTAGCGATGGAAATATTTTCAACTGATGAATTTAGTATACGACCGGCAAAGCCTGAGGATTGCGATGAAGTGATGCGACTTATCGTTGTGAGTGAAATATATAGAGTCTAGATACTAGTTCTAGTGTCCACACAAGATGTTTGTAATGTTTGCTTGCAGTCATTATTATATAGGAAACCTGAGGAGAAAGGTCTGGGTGTTTTAATGCATCCTAAAAACGGCATATGAACTTACAAAAAAAAATAATAATAAAATAAAGACTCACAGAAGATCTTCCAGTGTTTTCACCAGTGTGAGATATCGTAGACTGTATGACAAAGAGGTGAATATATAACATTCCGACAATAGGTGAACCTGTAAACAGTAAATTCAATGCATGATGACAAAGGGGGTGAATCAGTAAGATCATTTATATTGACCGATTCGCCCGTTTGTCATGCAGGGACGGTTCGCCTTTTTGTCGTGCAGGGGTTTTTACATATTCACCCCTTTGTTTCGCTAACAAATATGTGCACAAATCAAGGTGCAAAAGTAGTTGAACCACTACTTCCAAATGCCTAACAGGAATAAAAAAAAAACTTACATTGTCTTTAAGTTAGACTAGGATATTTTTATTTAAATTTTTTTTTTTAGCTCTCAAGTACTTTGGGCCATGAAAGATAATAAAATCCAAACAAGTAGCACAGTTCTGTGCCATGTTTTAGCTATGAAGAAAGTATAATATTGTGCTTGAGATCTAGATGCTACTGAATTATTTGGTTGTATTTTTTTTCGTTTTTTCTTTTTGGTCCAACATCTCTTGAGAGCATTTTCAAATATAAGTTGACCTATGCAGAAATTGATTGGGGGGAGTGGAATTGGGAAAGATCAGTAGATCCATAGTTTAAAAACACAAGTTTTATCCAGCCCAACTTGGACTTTATGGCTCCGAGCACATTTTTGATGGCAATCCTTTTTTCTATATTGAATATTTTATACTATTAGGTTATTTCTTTCCCACCCCCATTCACACTTCACACGCTGTTGTGCCTTTGTTATCAAAGTTCAACTGATGATACTGATATGTCTTTTCAAAATCTTAGCTGATGAAGAAATTTAAATGAGAGTTATTTTTTATTTTTTAAGTTAAAATATTATCCTAGTATCAAACTGCACCAGAATTCAACCTCCAGTCTATTCATTATCACATTTGTGAGATCACACCCTGCGCTTTCTTTTAATCCAAGTCTCCAGCCAGTGGTTAAACTGGGCTTTTGTGGCAGGCTACTACAAATTTATGAGACTACCTCTTTCCCAACATCCCCTCTCTTTCATTCTCACTCACTCATAGAGATACACATTCTTATTACTGTCACCTTCCTTCCTTCTCTTCTCCCTCATCCTTGCTTAGTTGTCCTAGTCATTATGATTATGCAAGTAAGAAACTTGGGTTAAATGACGAAATAGATAATGTGAAGCATATTGTCACTTTCGGGTGCAAACTGTTTAACTGCAAAATTGGGAGGTCAAATCGCTTTTTTTTCTGCTCAAATTGTTTACATACTATGTGTAAATATCTTATGAAAATATCAATCACAAATGCCTGAATTTGCCCTGTGATCTAATTGCACTTGATTGCCTATATCCTCATCTCAGCTGCGTTAACAGTGTGTCTGCAAGGGGGATGACTGACCGCTGGAACCTTATTGCTATTCAATTTGTATTTATTTGACATAATGGTTTTTTAATCTACGTTGAAAAAATGGTTTGAATGGGTTAAAGATATTTAGACTTTGCATAATTCATGTCATTACTAATTGAATTTAAATTTAATAAAATGCTATACTGCAGGACTTTAAGTTACACGTTAATCATTTACTGTGTTCGAATCTGGTAGTCAAGTGGAAAGGTTCTCTTGTTGTGCCTGTTACATGGTTTCTGTCCGTTAGTTACCTGCTGAGATTGCACAACTTCCAGACTTTGAACATATTGATTGGACTATTCAAATGCCCTCTTCATTCAAGTGTTCTCTCATATTTTCAACAACTCCGTCTTGACAGATTCTCCTCTCCTTTTTTCTCTTCTGTACTGATGTTTCTACACTGGAAACATGCCCTATTTATAGCAGCTGGCATCTTGTTATTCCTGGTCACGTGTGAGCCCAGATGTTTCTTTCTTTTGCTCATCATAGTAAAATGTAAATAAAGCAAGGTGCACATGAAAGATTACACAGTTCCATAAACCGAACAAGTCAGCACTCTATATACAATGTAAAAATCATTGACAGTAAATTTCAGTAATACACCAAACTTTCTGAAAAGTATGATATGAACAAATTTATCAATCGCTGAACAAGACAACAAAATCTTATAATAAATTTTTAGACATGGCCTGAACTTTCGACAATAGATCATATGGCTGTTGCATGTAATTAGTTTACCTCGTTAAATGGCTATTATCTTATTTTACAAAGCCTTTTTTACCCATGTTTTTATTACTTTTTCTTTTCTTTTTTCTTTTTTTTTTCTTTTGGCAATTTTTATACAAAACTCATCAGTAAAATTTAATTTATAAGTTTAACGCCCATAACTTTTCAGAACATGACTGCATGTGCTGACAAAATTTTCACTTTTTTTCCCCTTTCAAATTTAATTTTATGCGGGGTGGGGGGCTTATTAAATAATTTGCAAAGGCAAATTAAAATGAGCAGCATGTTTTTGAAGCCGACAGACCCACTGCCTTAGGTCACTTCAAGGGTTTTTAAATTTTCGGCAGTGATTGTAAATACTGCGCTCAAACACTACTAAATAGCATTGCACATGGAGCTAAAAGCTTTCCTAATGATTTTAATTACAAACCTGAGAATTTGTTGAAGCATTGATTAACGACTTTTTATTTTAAAATAACAGAATGTACAGGACAAAAAGAAACAAAGATCTCTCTCCCAGGGTCAGTCATCATGAAAGCATGCTAATTGAATACCAAAATGAAACAACTAGACAATATGAGAAGAGGTTGTAGAATAAAAAAAGAATAAGAAAATAGTCATAACAGAATGTCAGCAATTTACTGTTTAAAGACTGTTCTAGTGTTTTGAACTGTATTGTGATTCAAAATCATACCTTACCAAGACACTAAACCTCATCAAGCAAATCAACAAAATATTAATAGCAATGATTTTGCTGTGTATACCTACTCTGAAACAAGGCAACATGCCCCTGATATAGGCCCCTCTAACATTTGCATACCATGTAACTAGCTGGTTACGGCATAAAATGGGTCTGCGACTGATCAGCCTATCACATATGTGCATCTCGCGCAGGTAAACTGTATAACTATAAGCGTAAGTGGTCGACAGCAAGGAGGGCGTAGACTGTATCTGCACTTCAAAGTCATCAAAATGTCTCAATCAAATTTTACTACCACTGTCTGTCATCAAACAAAATGCCATAAAACAAAATAACCAGGGTCTGGACAGTTTGTGGTGAACACAAAACAGTTTCTTCCTTCTCCTGTAAAGTTGCCTGTTTGGCACTAGCACAGTCTGCGCCCGACAGCGACAATATACATATACCTTTTTTATAACACTGTTCATTAGTTCGATAGTATTATACTAGAATTATATCGCTAAAAACAAAAATTTAAAATAACTCATTTCTATGTGGTATTAAATGATGGGGCACAAAAATTCATATCTACATGTGTTTCAAACACGTGTTGAAGTCGAAATCGACATGGAAGTTTTGTTTACATAGAATGTAAGTTACTTGTCACTGTGCTTTTTCCCAAGAAATAAAGACTGGATCAACTAAGGTTACTTAAGTGACTCACTTTGAGTGCAGTCGACTACATCATAATGTATGTGCTAAGATCATATTATTCTGGACAGTAAAAGAACAAAAGTTTTTGTCACTATGCATGAAGTACTTTGTAATTGGATTGGAGCTTACATCGGGCAGGACAACTTTCAATCCAGCAGTTGTGCTTTGTCATATCATTATTTTTCTTGAAAAACAAGATGCCAATTCTACTATTTTTCTTTTTATAAAATGGATCTTATCCACTTCTCTTCTCATTGACAGGAGCTGGCGGTGTTTGAGAAGATGGCAGACCAGGTGAAGATAAACAAAGATGGTAAAAAAAAAAAAAATTGAATACAATATTCTTTCATGATATAAACTGGAAGAAAGAAAACAATATATGATTTTTGCTGTCATTTAAAATAGTTTTACTGCTCCTGCCCTTTTTTTTTAAACTTCTCAGTATGCTCCACATAATGCTTTTACATAATGTATAGATCCATTTAGAATGGATTTACCGAGGTCTTATAAAATGTTTGTTTTACTGTTTCACAAAATACTTTCAACAACTGATGAGAGCTCTATTTCCATTCTTTATTAAGAGAGCAACAGGAAGAGAAATAATGTAGTGCCAGCTGTAAATGACTATAGAAAATCATTTGACATGAAAAGAATGAATTAGCATGACTGTGAGCAAATATTATAGTTTCAAATCGAAGATCTGAAGAATTTCAGTCACTCTTCGTAAAATGTTGTGAAAAAAACACAAGATGAAAAATAATTCAGAAATTAGTACAACTAAAGACAGGAAAGTTCTCTACTTTAAGAACTCTATCAGAACAACCACATCAAAATGAAATCAGTTTCTAATATCCTCTCTCAGTACAAAGTTTTTGTTAATGTACTTTTCATGTCACATTTCAGATTTAATAAGGGACTCTTTTGGAGATAAGCCCCTTTGTCACATCATTGTTGCAGAGCCGAAAAAAGGTATTAAACATAGATATGCATATTGTATTTTTTATTTTCAGATGTTTGGACAATATACTGAAGAAATGAAATAATGGGAATTGTTTTGGATCAGTAAACTTCGTTTTTTCAGACACAGGGGATGTTGAACAAACTCAGGAGAAAAATCACTTTTCAGCTTTGTTTAAAGCATACATCATAAGCAATTCATGACTAAAGAAAAAAGTCCTCATTTCGCAATAATTTTGTCAATTTTTCTTTTTTTTCATCCATTGTCTCACATGATGAGAAGAAGAGTGATTTTTTTGTCTTTCTTACTTGTTCACATTGTATGTGCTGGTGGTAAAAGGAGGCAATAGGTATGGTCAAAAAGTAACGCTCATTAGATCAGACTTCATTCATACGTAGAATTTTTGATAATTTCATTGATTTCCATTGATGTTTTGATGGATACAATTGTGACTTCTCTTGAAGATGTCTTTGGTAAAAAAGTGCTAGACTTCATAAATAATCTTCTGCCAAAGAAAACTATTTTAAACAGGATAATGTGACTTAAATGAGATAATTGTCATATTAGATGCGACACGATGAAATCAGGCGCTCATCAAATTTGGAGCATATGGAGTAATTGGTACCAATGTTAAGCTTTTTCATTGCCCTGTCTGTGTGTGAAAAAAATTTTGTTCTAAAGTAGGTGTCGAGCTGTTGGCAATTAAAGGCGATGGGAGTGACCTGTTGATGTAGCTGAATTAAATGAGAAACTGGCCGATGAGTTTTGTAATTCCTTATTGATCTTTGTTAGCCCATGCCGCTAAATTACAATTTTTTGGTCTATATTCAGTCTATTTCAGCAAATTGAACTCTGAAATGCATTTTTACATTGACATAGAAGGGTTCTGTAAAGAAAGAAAATTGCCTTAAAAATTTGTTCCCTGTTGAAAATACATGATTTCTCTGGTTGTCTGACGAGCGCCTGATTTCATCGTGTCGCGTCTCATATGAATTTCCCAAGAGGAACCTCAAAGAAAGGAGTTTACAAAACCTGCAAAAAGTTGAGTGCTGGAGGAAGACAGAGGATAGAGCCCAAATCATGTATCATAACTGGTAGGCTCCAAAATAATTCTGCAAATTTGATATCGTTTGTAAATATTTCACTCCTCATTTTTTACTTATCAACATTTTCCCTACGCTGCTGTGGACATGGGTAAAGATTAATTTTATCTAGGATTACATATACATATGTACACGTCTGGGCTTTGTCCAGCATTTTCATTTGACTGAGACATAGAAATGTGGATGCCTTTATTTTTGTGTAACAATCATCAATCATGGGTCTCTAGAGAAAAAAAAATTAAGAAAAGCATGCTTGATATATTTTTTAAACACTGTTTTACAAGACCATCAGTGACGACTATATACATACATGAAAAATCAATTTGATATCAGTTTCTATTACATTGGTCAGGACAGATGCAGTGGTTGACATCAAACTAAAAGTAAAGTGCATTAGTAAAGTGCTCATCAGTGAACACCAAGCACCAGCTTCAAGTGCTTTTGATCTGTGAGAAAATCCATTTGTCAGTGACAGAGCACTTGTCCCAATGCCATTTTTACACCATTCATTTCCTTTAAATCTCTTACCATTGGTCTGCTTAGAACATCATGAATTTAGTATTATTCCAGTATCTGAATACATATGAGATACAGTGATGATTTTCATGGTATTTTACTATTTATGGATCTGATAAATAATAAATTAGTATTTTATGACTGGAGTCCTGTGTTGCACAGTGGAAATATTCATATGAGCTGAGTGATTACTGAAGTGGTGCCCAGGCCTAATTTTGTGCTTCAAGATCTTCTTAGAAATAGAGATTTTATTAAGCCCTCGGATGTTTGCCTGTAGGTTATTGATTTCTTTCTTGATTGATTATGCAGATGTCTCACAGCTGATTGGCTACGCCCTGTATTTTCCTATCTATTCCACCTGGGAGGGGATATCCTATCATCTGGAGGATGTCTATGTCACACAAGCCTACAGAGGTCGAGGGCTGGGAAAGCAATTAATGCAAGCCGTTACTCAGGTAAACCCTGAATGTACATGTACATATATTAACCCCCTTCAAGACATAGTCATTTTGATATACAGTTGAGTCCACTCAAACCGAACTCTGATGAAACGAATTTCTGATAAATCGAATAAAAACGAAACAATAGATTTTTTTCCTCTTTGCGCCTATTAAGTGCGTCTCGCATAAATCGAAGCCATCGCCGTGTGTTTCCTTTAAATCGAACTGGTCAGCACCGCCACAAAGGTAAAAATCGGTTATTGTCATCTCCACGTGGTTTCCACCAATGCGGATGCCGACGGTTTGAAAACAAAGGAGACAGCGCTGCGGATGGGGCGAGAGGGGTTAGACAATGTATTGTGCCTCGTGCACAGCATAAGAAGGCCATGTGTTCACAGGGGGAGGGGAGGGGGATAAACAGTGTATCAGGGCCAGCGCTGCTGACAATCGATCGATAATCAAACAGCCCCATCGTCTTTAATTGCCAATATCTTGACTTTTACTTGAGGTAGAACAAATATTTTTTCGCACACAGAAAGGAAAATGAATAAGGTTAACATTGGTACCAATAACTCCATATGCTCAAAATTTGATGAGAGCTCATCATTAATTATAGTCCCGGCAGATGCAAGTGGATAAATGTAGTGTCACAGCAGTTGTCTTGACACTGCCATAGTTATGTGTGTGTCTGTGAAGAGAAATGTGAACTAGTGTTAATTGGGTTTAAACTTTAAATGAAGGTGCTAATTTGTAACACTTGTGGGTGACATCCTGTTGCCAATACTCTACATCCCAGTGCTTGTCTGAAAGCTTTTTTTTTTTTTTTCTAAATTATTTTAATTACAGGATGTCACTGGAAAATTTGTATGATGTTTAGGTGCTGAACAAGTACATATATTTGGATGTGTGTTGGGCAGACGCACATGCGTCATGATACTGCTTAGTGTACAGCCAACCTGCTGTTTTCTGTAGTATTATCTTGGCACATTAGGACCCCCCCCCCCCCTGCTCCCCCATGTGACATATGCCATTCAGTAATTTTTTGGTCTTGGCACATTAGTGACCTCCCCATGTGACATATGCCATTCAGTAATTTATTGTCTATGATAAAAGTGATAAGACACTCCAAGCATATGATCAAGATATCGTCGTTGTCAGGGGCAAATGGGGTAATTTTTTTTTGTTGTTTTTTTTGTGCTCAAATTATTGTGTGCCTTGTACCATATACTGTGTGTAAATATCTCGTGGGAATATGAATTACATATGCTTGAATTTGCTGTGTGATCTAATATCATACTTGACTGCCTGTTCCTCATCTCTGCTGTGCAATCCATGTGCCTGCAATACTTTTTGCAAGGGATCCACATGGCTGTTGTGTGTAATTAGTTGTGCCATGTTAAATTGCTTTCATAGCTCATTTAGGAAGTCTTTTTTACCAAATCTTTTTTATGTGTTTTTCTTTTCTTTTGTTTTTTTCTAAACCTAAATCATCATTTAAATATGATTTATGAGTTTGATTAGCATCCATAACTTTTCAGAAAATAGCTGCATGTGCTGACAAATTTGCACTTTTTTTTTTCCTCTTTCAAATTTGATTATATGGGAGGCTGCTGAAATATTTTGCAAAAACAAATTAAAATGAATATCTTGTTATGAAGTTGATAAACTTACTGCCTAAGGTCATTCTAAGGGCTTTTTAAATTTTCAGTGTGACAGGGCTGATTCACTAGTAAATAACACTGCACATGCAGCAAAAGTCTTCCATTGGTGTTAATTACAGACCAGGGAGATTGTTAGAACATGGATTAGAGACTTCAAAAACATAATGATAAAAATAGCTAACTATACAGGATAAAAAGAAACAAAGATCTCTCGGCCCATATTGGTCATCATGAAAACATGTTGACTAGAAGCCATAATAAGTTTTTAAACAAAAAAAAATAGAAGAAAAATGGTCTTATGAGAACATCAAGTATTTATATTGTTTTTAGATTGTTCTAATGTGTTGCACTATATTGATGTGATAAAAATCAGATCTGACCCAGACATTAAACGTGATCAAACAATCAACAATTGTATTAGAATTGATGTTGCTCTGTGGATCTACTCTGAAACATAACAACATGGTCCAGATATAGACCCTGCCAACATTGCATACCATGTAACTAGCTGGTTACGGCAAAGAGAGTATAATTGATATATATTGTATTTACATTGCATGCATGTAAACCCTTTAGGTGGTTGACAGAAAGGCGAGCAAAAATCATGTATATGCAATCCAGTCATCAAAATGCCTTATTTGTTACAACTGTCAGGTATGCATATTTTTTAACTTAACACAAAATGACAAGATTCTTGACAACTTGTGGTAGACACAAAACAGTCGTTTCCTTCTCTTGTAAAGTTGCCGTTTCGCAGTTCCACAGTTTGTGCCCGGCAAGGATAATATCTATTCTCTTTGCAATATTTGTCACAGGAAACGCGCTGTAGAAAACAGAGCTTGTTTAAAAGTGAACTGACCTTTTGTTATGAAGGAATTAATGCCACTACGGGGAGCAGCCACTTAGCTAAACATGGCAAGATATACAGTTATAAATTAAAATGTTAGCATGTTGGGTCTCTGTGCAAATTTATACATTGAAGCTTGCGTCTTCCATGCTTGTTTGGAGTTCTTTGCAGATTTGGTGTAACATTAAAGATGTTGTCGTAGCTTGAGTGTTTAGCACTTACTCTGCTGTCAGCCATTCAGTTGTAGATTTATCTTGAAAATTTAAGAATAAGAGAGATTTCTTTTAGAGGAGACTGTTTGGTAAGATTTAGTTGAGCAAGTTTTATCAGAATTCTCATGCCATCATATTAGTTTCATACCATTTTTTCACTTTATCCAAAGTCTCACATGTTAAATTTTGTAATAATCAGAAGCTGACACTTGAACTAAACTGTATACTATGATATTGCTAAGTATGAGTCAATTAATTTGATGATAGAAGGACATACACATAATTATGTTTGTTTCTGTAGGCTGCCTTAGATGTGGGCTGTAGTCGGCTCCAGCTGTCTGTACTGGATTGGAACAAACAAGCCAAGGACATGTATACCCGCAATGGTTTTGTGGATCTGACAGAGGAAGAGGAGTGGCATATTATGCGACTTCGACGACCAGACATGGAAGCATTTGTCAAAAAATAGATTGTTAGAATGTTTTTCTTTTGTAGTTCTTTTTCTAGTTTGTGATATGAGCACAGATTAACAGTTGTGACCAATTTGTCATTGACTGCCACATCCCACACCAGCAGGCTCAGAGTTGTAGTTTTTTAGAAAATAAAAATATATTTTAAAAAAGAAACAAACATTGCTGTTCCAGAGGACAAATCACATCTTTTGCAAAATGTCTTCCCCACATACAGCAAATCATGCTGCTGCATTTGTTTATTCATTACAACTGAAGAACATGTGCTTAAATTAGCAAAATGTACATTAGCAGCTAAGGAAAGGAAAATCTGAAGAAATGCACATAACGTAACATGTCTGGGAAGTAAAATCATATTTTCTTAACGCTGTTAACAAATGTGTTGGTAACAGATAAAAGTCTATAGCTTTCTCCAATATACTGACTGTTTTTTATTTGTTTTTGTTTTGTTTCTACTGGACATCAATCACCATATAATATTCATGTCAAGTTATGGGGACCATGTCATGTAAGACAAACATGCCTTTATAGTACAGTACAGACTGGCATGTGGCAGTCAGGTTCTGTGGGTCTCAGACAAAATAAAATTAGACTTTATACTTAATTTTCCATGTGAAAATGTTTAGTGGAAGGCATTCATTTTTCATGAAAAAGCTCTGGATTCAGGGATGAAAGTAGGAGGAACCACTTTTATAGACTCCACTATTTACTCAGTATTGTAGCATGTATTTCATGTACTGATTTTTCAGTTATCCAGACAAATACATATACAGTTGCGGAAAAATACTAATTATTTAAACTGTACTTTCATTCATGCAGTGAATGAGGATGTTTTGTTTCTTACTCATATTTGCTGGTGATCATGAAATGTTTAAAGATCTTTTAAATTGTTTTGGTTGTTACATTTGTGTCACACAGATGATTGTTGTTTTTAGCTTTGCAGAAATCCTTATTGTCGAAGGAGATCAAAGGTTTACACATTTTTTTTCTCTGTCCGTTCTTTCCTTGTGCGTATCCTGATAAGAATAGAAGTCCAGTCTGTGATAAGTATCAATAGGATTAAAGGTTTTAGTTATGGAAATACCAAGGGCAACTTCCTAGGTAGTTGATATTTGGAAATGACTACATTTGATGAAATGAGATGCGACACGATGAAATCAGGCTTTTATCAAATTTGAGCATAGCGATGGTCTCGGGCACAAACCATTTAAGTCCAAAAACACAAATTGCGGAGTTAAACTGTTTGTTCCAAGACCATTGACATGAAGTTCTTGGTACCAATGTAAAAATTATTCATGTCCCTTTCTGTGTGTGAGAAAATGTTTGTCATACCTTAAGGGGGGAGGGGGGTCCTGAAGGTGACTTTTTTTTAATTATCTAAGATAGGCTATTTTAACCTTGTCCATCGCATTCGGCATGTTCAAATTAGAGGAAAACAGTGAAAAAAAAAATCGACTTTTTCAAATAGTTGCCATGGCAACACCACCATCTTGGATTTTGGCGTCTCTAACATGGCTAACTTCAAAATCTATCCAGTCTGTGAAATTTTCACAAAACTGGATAAAACTTTGGGAACGTCTTCTTTGACATAATATATGAAAGGTTATGTATTTTCAGCCCTTTATATGCAATAAAAATTTTCTAGAAATTTGTGAAAATGCCATGTTGCGAAATATCAAATTTCGCCAGTTTTTCACATTAAAAGCCCATTTTTCTCTGAAACTTACCGACAGAATTGGACACGCATACGTACGTTTTTTAGTTCTGTTGTGGACATGTGTGCCAAATTTGGTTAGAATTGGTTCAGAAACAAAAAAGTAGATAGCAAAATACTGGCAAAAAACCGGGTTTTGAGAAAACGCATTTAAAGTTTATTTCACGGAAAAATTGACATGGAGAGTTTTTTATTTGCCTTTTGGCCTCAAAACACCCTTTTTTTTCACATACTAGCGCTCTCTTCATCACTTCTGTGTCTTCTATTGCCTCTTCCTGGCTTTCTGGGCATAATTTTTCTCGAATTTCGTTCCCTACCCCCCATAATTATA
>JBCEWB010468350.1:0-19132 GCA_039654565.1 Peronia peronii | reverse complement strand
AGAGGACAGATAGAACAGAAAACCAAAATTAGAAAATCTAGGTGATGACGACGGTTGGGGGGGGGGGGTTAAAGAAAAAACACCTGAGAGAGTGAAAGAGAACAGAAAAAAAAGTGAAAAACTGGCGGCAGAAGATCTGTTTGAGAGAACATGGTATTACTACATAGTTTGTTTTTTTTTAAATGAAAAGGTCTTGGATTACTTACATCACGTATAAATCTTTTTTCTAGTTCCTCCACTGACCTTTCCCAAGGAGGCGTCAAAGTTAGGAGACCGTTGTACCGAATCACTGAAAATACAAAAAACAACACACTTTATCTAAATGATTTGTTGTAAGGGTGCCAAAAACACTGACAAACAGTTCAGTGTACTCTGCTAAAAGCAGAGAAACTATCTTTATAGTTTGTTTTGTCAATATTCCCACTTCTCACAACCAGAATCTAATTATCCCATCATATTTCACTGGATAGGCAATCGATAGTTTAACTCAAATCCAGCAGTGCATTATGAACTAGTTTCATATGGGAGGCCTGTGAATTTATTCGGAGATGAGAGGCAAATCATAAGTATAATTTAGTTTAGTGACTGAGTGGACAACTCAATGCTTTCCTTGTCTTTTCATGTATAAAATAGAGCTGTTTGAGGAACAAACATTGAAACATATTCCGGCACCCAAATTTAATTATTTTCTCATCTTATAGCTTAGTTACGAACTTCAACATAATCAACTGCAGAATTCTTTCCGCACAATTCAGTCTATACAGGCATGCCCACAAGTACTGTTTGCGTTCGGGTTACAAGAAAAAATCGATCATTCGTTGTCAACTTCATTGAGGATATGGCCTTCCTTGTGCAACCGTGACCATCATCCCACCACTTTTTGGATCACTTGATTATACTGGAAAGGTACCCATACCAACTTAAGTCCTGTTCCTGGGGGATAAAGTAGTAAAAGTACTCTAACGTATTACCAGGACAGGGCGAAGGACGGCATGACCTTGAGGCATAAAGGCATTATGTCAGTCACAGGAGGCGACTTGAAACTTTCTGAAATATCTCTGGAGAACAAGACGCTGGCGGTTTCAATGGGCTTAAAGAGCCAGGGGTGGATTTCTCATTGCATCGAGGACAGGAAAGAACGAAAATATATAGACTGATTTAAATGGATACTGGTCTAGAAGTTAGATAGAAATAAAATGATTAAAGTCAGAGCTTAGAATAGAGTACCTGATAGTCGACATAGAACTTAAATAATGGAAAGGAAGTAAAAAAAAAAATTAGACAGCTGTGCAAAGGATAAAGACAAAATAATAATAATAATAATAACGATAATAATAATAGTAATAATAATAATAAAATAAAAATAAAAAAGCAAACAAACAGACAAAAAGGAATCAAAAAAAAAAAAGCAAATTAAATCATTTTGCTTCTTTCAACACAATCATAAATGACGAAAGAACAAGTTATGCTAATTATTGGTTTCATAACAAACCCAAAGAAAGCCAAGTGAGTAATAGATGTCAAACCAGCAGAAACAAAGAAATACTAGAAAGTCAAGAAATCAATAGAAATCATCAAAATCTATGCACTATGAAGCGATAATTGCTGTGAAGAAAAAAAAGAAAATTGCACGGAATTAAAAGACAACAATTCTAGGACAAATTTAGTAGGCACATCAATGCACCTATCCTCCTCCCCCTCCACCCCCCCCCCTCTCCTCCCAAAGGGGGGCGGAGAGGGTGGGGACGTTGAAATGGCAGATGTGTTTGAGAGAACATATCTGATTTTCGTTGTGATCATGACACTTATACTAGGTTATGGAAAATTATAGCCCCACAAGGAAAATGCTTCGGCAGTCTGATACTGAATAGGACTCAATAGTAACCAAATCCTCTCTCAGCAGAGAAAGAGCACACCCTACAAATACACTAACCTAATCTCGTTCACATCAATCGACTTCATCTTAACAAAAACGACAAAATGAAAAACAATTAAATCTAAAATTTACAGACCACTCCAAATAAGGCCTTCAGCACTGACACTGACTATTATAGCTTGGCGACAATGTCTTGGCTGCTCCTGAGAATACATATTAACTTGTAAAATGGAGCAGCCACTACGAAAAACTGAACAAGAACTGGAAAGAAGCAAAGAACATTGGGATGAACAAAAACACTGCAAAATGCATGTCAAGAATACCATTAGAACAAAATGTGGAACAAAAAAAAGATGGACCAGAAAGAAGTAAAATTACGAAATGGTGGACTGAATTAACAAGTAAGAGAAAATGTTGAGGAAAGAAAAAAAAAACAAAAACAAAAGAAGTCTTCAAGGACTAGCTGAAGACATGTCTGAAGACAAGATATATATATATATATATATTTTTTTTTTTTAAAGGAAGAACAATCAAAATTAATGATGAAGCATCACAGAAAAGATACGGGGAACAGCTGACAGGTCAACTGTGTCTTCTAGAAAAAAAACAAAAAAAACTCAACCCTAGAATCCCAACCACGACCAACTTGATCTAGGTGATCTGAGGAGCTCTCCCGACCGATACAGTCCTTCCAGAAACACCTCTGGTTGGTAAGGTGCAGGTGGACTTGCAGCAGACTAACAAGCCGGCAATGGATTTCTCATAGTCCAGCTTCAAGGGCAGGGCCAAAAGTAAATAAGAATAAATGGTAAATGGACTTGAAGTACCTTTCTAATTTTGTACAACGAGATGACTGATTTGACAATCTAAAACCTCAGCGGTATCGAAAATCAAACACATTGAACATTTCACTGCGCGTGGTGGATAGAAGTCTTAAAGGAAGATGTTCATTTATTTTATTTATGGAAATTATTGCAGATACCACTAGCTTCTTATAGCAGCCTGTTGCTATTGTTTATTCATTTTTGTTTTCATTATATTTAATGTTTAAAGTGCAGTTCATTTTTTATTATGGTATTTCATTTTCGCAGTTTCACAGTATTAGGTGTTAATTGAAATGACAATATCAAAAGAGACGGGCCTTAGGACAATTTCATTAAATCTATTTTCTGTTTGTTGTATACCTATGACTAGATATAAGATGATCTGAAATCTGAATGGTCAGCTGTCAGGTTTCTATTCTAGTAGAGGACTATAAATAAAAATAATTGCTACAAATTACCGTTGTTGCCCCTATATTGAATCAGAAATTGTGACTAGAGACATTCGCAGGAAAACCCAGCATTGTCATTATGGTTTTGTGAAGTGTTTTGTTTCTCATGTTTGCTGTTTTTACAACAGAAAATCAAAGAGTATACTCAATAATCTCTCTGTGGCAAAAGAAAATTATAAATTTATTGAAAACAACAGAGACAAGAAGCAAAACCTGGTGCTCTGACCCCATTTACCCCACTCCTTTTTCTGGGCAGTTTAGTTGGATGTATGCTATAAATACCTTCTGTCACTTCTGACCGAGAAATATAATTTTGATACACCCTCATTTCATACTTGAAAACATTTATTTTTGGGGTGTGAAAAAAAACTGGGCCAAATACTGTTTTACAAAAATACAGGCATCTAAAAAAATGTCAGGAATACCAAAAGAAAGGCAGATGCATTCTTTGATATAACTACATTAAATATGAGCATTTGTGCAGAGTTTAATGATGACAGCTGCTAACATGACAAAACCAAAGGCTTGGAATGTATTCAGTAACTTTGTCTTTATTAGAAAGTTGTAATAGTTTTTTAGGCCCAGGCTAGCTTTCAGATTTTCTACATTTCAATATATTTGAGAGCGATCAATGCCTACTGTTTTGTAAGTTTCATAAATAAGGACAATATGGAATAGTGGAAAAAAAATGGGGTTAATACAAACACCCAATTTTGCTTTCCGTTTCAGGTTTGCCATGCTAACATTATACCCGCTGATTTTCACTGATGCCCGTTGAATGAAATACATCTATTGCTTAGCTAACCTTCTGAGGGTGTCGCTGTTGATGTTGCTGTGGATGGTGACGATGTCAATGAGGAGGCTGAATCTAAAACAAAAAAGAAAAAAGAACATTACATGCACAATTTACATCATGTAAACCTATATATATATAGGTAATCCATAGGATAAAGTGGACTTGGGGCTTGTGGCCAAACAATACTAATGACCTCCCTAGAGACTCAGCTGATCCTGATAATTTTGATCACCTCGTCGCTCTCCCTTCTTTGTAACTTCATTTCTTGTTTTAATCATCTTCTATTTCTCTCCCTCTGAGAGCTCTTTTTTTTTTGGTCATTATTATCACCTTGAGCACATTGTTAAAGAACTGACTAACTGACTCATCAGGCTGCAGGAATGCCGAAAATGTAGTTGTAATGAAGTCCACCCACCTGTGGTATTTACAAGTATGATGGCCAGAGCTGTCCCTACCACCACTGCCACTACCAGGACAACAGCCACGACAGTGAGGATTATGTCACGAACCCTAAACTTCTTCTTGCCTTTCTGCACTGGGGGATGTGATGTGCCAGGAGTGGGAGGAGGGGGTACAATTGTGGGCTCTGGGCTTTTCGGTAGATTCGTCTCATTCTCAAAGACGTCATCGTCGTTGTCTGGGACTGTGTAGATGTGATGTCCGTTTGGAGAGTGAGGGGATGAAGGGCTCCGGGGCTCGATGGAGGAAAATCGCTGTTAATAAAAAGCCAGTTTCAGTAGTTGAAATATATATATATATATATATATACATATATAATATATATATAATATAAATCAATATATTAGGAATTAACGATTTGTACGGAGGAACATTAAAAGAGCAAATAACATATAAATTCGTATACATGCACATGTACATCATACTGCAGAATTTATCCGAGGAATGCATAAGAGATATCGACTGCATGTATACTAAAAATTAGCAATTTAACTGAACCCGGTCCGAGCAGAATTGCTAAATCAATTTGAGAAGTCGTGAGGAGCTAATGATTTAAAACAATGCAAGTGGAAGAAGTCCCGTTAACATTGAGATCAGCACACCAAAATTCTACGATGAGATCCACAAACAGAGAAAATAAGGAGTAGGCCACAGATCTTCAAGAGCAGATAATCTGAATAATGCTCGGACGGGGAGCAGTTACTACTGAAATGAAACGACACACTTATTCAAGATCCGATAGGGTGGTTTTCTGTAGCTCTCGACTAAACCGCAGAAAGGTTTGATTTGCGGGCAATGGTGATGACAATGCTATATTCTTCGATTATCGCATGTCCTCTGATATCCACCATTGATTTTTATCCTGAGAAGTGTTGACAGTGCTGTTGTCTGACACGGAGCTGTTCAACGTTCTTACAGCCAAAAAGATAAGGTCTCTTTCCAAGCAAACTAAGCTTTTTGTAAATAAACGGTGGAAAAAAAAAAAGCCGAGTACATGAATATTTCAAACCGAAGCTTATTTGATTTTTTAACTTTAAATTTACATTCATTTTCAAGTGGAGCGGCTGATGAATTCGTGACAATTAGCCCTATAGAAGTCCCGATGGAATCTTTTTTTTTCTGAAGAGACAGTGAGTCTTAAATATGTGCCATTTTCCATCTGCTCCCTAAATTTGTAAATGTAATAAATGGTAATAAGGTATCACATCTGCAGAGTGAAAAAAAATCGACCAGTGACAGACATTCTGTTGAAATCTCTCTAGTGCAAGAACGGTTGCAGGTTGTATGGGAATTTAAGAGCTATCAAAAGCGTTTAACTACTTCAGTAGTCCTAAATCCTATATTTTAATACCGTACCTATAAACTGCTTTCGGAATTTTGCGTTCGTCTTCTCCCCTTAAAAAAAAAAATACTTACGAATTAATTTTTCACTCTCTACAACCTTTGATTTCACATACAACCGTTCGTCTCGAAGACAGTTGAACCATTTATTACTTCGATCTTGATAACAATAAGGGGAAAAGACTGCGTGGAAAATTGATGTCTTTAGCATTGTGTACATGATAACCAGGCCCACTATGGTCTAATTAGTAATAATATCTCCATGTTGATATAGGCTACCTACCATGTAGAATAGTGACAAATTTCAGAACAGAAAAGTCCAAAAGGAACTGATAATATTGAATGGTAAAATATTGAAGATTTTATAATTTTCACAAAAGTGAGATGAAATAATATGATAAAAGCACTAATAAAGGCAATTTTAACACACGCGTACGCATACATAAACACACAGCGATTAAGAGAGTATTCTGGGCAAAATTCATGACACTCCCTAGGAATCCACAGACAATGCAGAGCGCTCACAATATCATGAGATCATCCAAACAAACACTTGCATCTTCGAATTAATCGTCACCTGAATTTGATCTGATATTAAAACACAACCCATTTATCCAGATTTTTCAGGCTGTTTCAAATGTACCTCGAGGCTATTTCAATTAGATTTTGATGGGATAACAATCCTTAACATTTTTTTTTTTTGGTTATTATAAGTCATTTTTTTTTTTCAGAATGTAGCCACGCTGAAAATTGTTCGACAGACTTTTCATACATTTTTGACACTTTATCTCTTCTGCGTTGCTAGTAATTATACCGGAAACAGGAGCAACGCAACATTCAGACTACATTAACACGTCAATTAGATGATTTCATCACCATTGACCAGGATTAAAACTTTCAACTAACAAGAATTTTAAATAATAATAATAATAATAAATAAATAAAAAATCATTTTCTGGAAACAAAGATCGGTATTGAGAAATGATGAGAAAGTGATCATATCCATAATGCACATATCTTGGTCCGTAATAATAATTTGAATGTACTGGACATTTTCAAGTTGACCGCTCATAATAATTTTTTTTTCTTAAAAGGTGACCACTCATTAAAATTTTAAAAACAAAAAAGTGGACAGAGGATTCCAATGGGCTTGGTTACAAAGATTGACTTAACTTACCTTCCGAAGTGAACCCCGATGCCAAAACTGTGGAGGACTCATAGAAAGTACTGATTTGACTTGTTCACACAATTATCAAATATCACAAATTATGAAACCTTCACGTGTCAAACGTGTAGCCTGAATGAAATCCTTCGGTTAAATATATGGCAAGTGAAGTAAATTAAACACACAAAGACACACTTCCGAAACTTCCTAATTTGATTCTTAGAACCACACCAATAGATTGCTCTTTTTTTTTTTTTTTTTTAGTCGTTTATATAATATTCCTTGTAAACTGTCTGCCTTCTCTTCATCAAACATAACACATTTCTTTTGTTTTCAATATCCTTTTAATGAAGAAACCTTTCAAAAACACGTGTTCTGTGTAACTATTTATTAACTTTATTTTAACCAAAGTCATCTGAGGGCTCAGTATTCGCTTTAGCCGTCCAATGCAACTCTGAATTGGGATTTGAAATGTAACTCCACTTTCTAGGTACACATTCTTATACACAGAGGAGGAGGATGTAAATAAAACAAAGAATAAGAACAGCTCTTAATTTGCGCGTCAGGACTTTTATAGGTAGTGTTCACATGCGAGTCATCGATAACATCCGCAAGAATGCCTACGTCATATACTGCCCACTAACGGTCAGTATCAATGTTCGCAAGAATTAAAATCATAGTCAAAATCGGAGTATTCAGTCTCTGTCATATGTGGGATTGTGGCAAAAACAACAACAAATCCCGAATAATGAAAGCAGATACGAAGCTGCATCAATATTTCAGTTTTATGGATCTATATTGGTTTTAATTAGGATACGTTTCTCAATTCAACGCTAAAGTAGACGATTATTAGATTCAGCCAGCCTTCAAAAGTCTAAATTTCCATTGCTTGAGTCACACTCAGTTTTTGAAGAACACCAAATGTGTTGGCGAACACAGGCAAGGAACTGGGGACAACAGTTCAAAAACTGCAATATGTTAATTCCCCATGCCTATGGCATTAAATCGTGAAAAAAATTTTTTTTGCAATTTCTTCAGATACTACGACAATTTCTGAAGATTCTTGTCATGGCGTATTTGAGTATACTGTGTATTTATTTGTATCAACAATATCTTGATCATCAAGACTAATTCTGTAAACTGTTCTCCGTCCTATGTTGATATTTTTTGCCTTCCCTTTTCACGTGTAAATCGGATTGGTTATTAAACCGCTACAACTAGAAGGAGCACATCGCAACAAAAGACAAAAACCACAACCGCGACTAAATGGATGAACATTTATGGAATCTTACTTGAAAACTGTTTTCAGCCACAATGGGCTTTCACGAACGAAAATGGGAGTGTGTAAATGCATTCATTTTTTTTCCCAGCCACTCGGCGCTGGCAGGCGATAAACTTTGCCTTATTAGGCAAATCTCTAAAATTCCCCGCTGATACTTTTCTGCAGTGCGATCAGTCCTTTTACAGAGACTGCTGCTGTCATTGTTAGGAATACAGTATATGCAGTTACCAAAACCTGCATGTACTGTATTTGTAAGAACGACGGCAGACTGTCTATGGACCGTTAACTTTGGGTTTCTCCTCTCCTGCATGGCACGCATATGCACAATTACAGAGTCTCTTTCTCATCTCCAGCATTCTACGTGCAAATTTTAATGTGTATTTGATAACAGCACATGGTATGGGGCAAAAGTTTTACACTGAGCTTGTAAGCTTATAGCCGCTCAATATTAATATCGTGGGAAGTCACTTCCATGATAGAATCAGTGCCTATTACTGTCTTCTGAAACTTAGATTTCTGTTTTTTTAACATCTCTAAAGGCATAAGACAATGACAGTTCCACAGAAAACTCCAGCTTCCATTTTGTTATCGGTCCAGAGTCAAGCAGCATGTACTAGCTCATAATTTCCAGTGTCGGGATAACAATGGAGCGATTTGAAGGGAGGACAGTGCTTGGGCATAGACATGGCGAGGACCCATGAGATGAAGAGAGGAAAAGAAAGAAAAAGGGAAAGACAGAAATAAAGAAAGAAAGAAAAGAAAGAGAGTAGAACAATAAATCAAGACAGGATAAGGTCTATTTTATTATCTTCGAGCCACTTGTGCTGACTCGAAAGGTACGCATAAAATTTAGTCAGATTTTTTCTTATTGTTACATAAGCATAAAGAATGGTGAGTGCGGCGAAATGGAAAGCGGCTGGTACCGCAATGAGCCCGGGAAATGTGTAAGTGGGTGATGGAAAGGGGGAAGGGGGAGGGGAGGGGGGGGGGGTGACACAAGGCATCTTCGGGAATCATTCCACCACAGCTTATTTTTCCTAGGTGTTATTGTTGCAACATTTTCACAGATCTGATGTCAAGACATATAAACAGATCTGTTGTGATGAAATTTGCTGCAATAGTAGCCTTCTTCTAAAATCAAAGGTCGATAAATTAAAGTAATGACGAATTATTGTCGTAATTGATTGTGTTGTAGCATTTTACATTCCGGTGCGAACTGAACAAATAGAATGCACGCTAGGACATCATTATGATAGAATGATGCTATAGATTTATGTGATGTTGCGTGCTTCGCAGAGTAAAGCCTTATGACTACGTATGATTAGAGGCAATAAGTTTACCATGAGAGGTTACACTGATGTCATAATGATATTATCACTATTTTTTTGTTGTTGTTGTTCTTTTTCTGATGTTGATTTAGCGAATGACGTGGATACATTACAATTAATGTCGATGCACCCTAGATAGGTTTCTAGCGCAATGAACGTCTAGAGTAGGGGTTCTCAACCGGTGGATCGCGAGAGCGAAAACGTTGCGAACCACTGCAATAGAAGTTAAGCAACTGCAAAAGATGACTAGCTTCGATTTGAGAGTAGGCCTAGTGGCAGGGATCGTGACAGCTAGATTAATATGACGGTACTATGCTGTTCTGAACATAATTTATAATGGCGTCATGGGGTCGTAAATGTATTGTCAGAGAATCATTTATTTTTTAGAGACGGTCGCGAATTGATAGATTACAGGGGATAGGTCAACATAATTTTTGTTATGTTTTGTTTTTCTTTTAAGTCGTTCCGGATTGGCAACCCTGATTTTCAGTCTAATCATTCATAAAAATGAAAAATGACTCATTATCATATTCGTCCCATGATCATGCGATCGATGTAAGAACACAATTTCGATATTTGTATGATTACTACAAAATTATTTTGTACTGCAAAAATGTCGCTTTCCTTTATTTAAAGACCGGGTCATTTTATTCGAAAGATTCTAACTGTCATTTAAAGATTGTTGGGACACGTGCTATCGGTAAAACTATTTTCAAATTATGTTCACACAAATAATTTTGAGAGGATAAAATCTATAGATAAAGGTGGCCTTTAACTACATTTTGAGTTGAGCACAGAGCCACACGAAAGACTCCAGGGTAATAAACCTTCATTACGAACAATAAGCTTACTATTGCAGATATGATTATGCTAAAATCAATATGGTACCTATTTCTCTTACTCTTATTACTTCGGATTCGGATTCTAGCCTTACCTTCCTCAGTCACGGCTAAATAGAACACGTCGTGATGCTTCAATTTTATTTATGCACAAAAATATTTGATAAATCCTAACCAAACCCACAAACTTTTCCTATCCACAAGATTAAGTTGAATCACACATTCCGGCTAGCCCTTAGCGGTCCGACTGGCAACTAGAACTAGCTGAGGAAAAATAAGGTAATCATAAAACAGAGAGAGGCAGAATCATCCGAATAGGTCCTATGCTTATTAGAGATCTAGGTTTCGGGCTCTCCACGCTAGACCATGTTGGAATTCAGATCTTGAGGCGTGGTTTCAAGTATCACATTTATAATTTTTTTCCTTGTGCCCTCTCTGCAACAATCCACTGAAAGCTAGTAGGTCACAGATATTTTGTTTTCGCGCCTTTAATCCTGATTTATGACCCTGTAAACTGTAGATTTCTATCATTGTTTAATTTTATCTTCTTCTGCGTGCTTATTCTTTGAATAGAGCTTAGTGACCTGAGACCAAATTGCACATTACGTTCGTGAAAATCCTTTTCCGTGTTACGTATCCTAACCATCATTTAAAAACAAAAACAGCTGCCAGTCAAAGGAAGTTTGGTTCCCAGAGTAATACCATTTATGATACAATAACATCGGCGAAGACTGTAACTGCCATTTTTGTTACTCATACGACTTTATCTAGGGAAAAGGTTGAGTTAAAATCCGTTGTGACGTCATAAAATGTCATTCTCAGTTTCTGTATTATTGTTTGGCCATGACCATGATTTCATGGGTGAGAAACTAGTGATAGTTTCCTGCCTAGATCTCATCTAAATTGATATTAATGGATCTTGAATCCCCAGTAAACTCGTTCCAGTCGGAGAAATTTACGTGTCATACAACTGCATCTTCTTAATCTTTGTATTTTCATTTCTATTTTATTTCATTTCATTTTATTTCATTTTTTTGGTACTTTATTTTATTTATTTTATTTCAAAGTTTACCTTCCGATTCGTAGCCTATTTAATTTTATTGTTCATTTCATTTCTTTCTTTTTTAAATTGTTTTTATTTCATTTTATTTTATTCTATTCTATCTCCTTGGCTCTCAGAACCCAGAACTCACGTCAAGGTTAAATCCCTATCTTAAAAACATTGCAGGATTTAGATTACATCTGTTTTTCGAATGCAAAATATACAATAAAATCCATCAAGTTTAAAAGACCAAGCCAGAATGGCATAGGACATAACATGGACATAATAATTGAAACAATTCATTTTATCAGCTTGCTGAGAATGTATGGTTGCATTTTCTGAAACACAAGTAAACGTTTTACTGAAATTGTGTCTCGGAGAAACTTTCTTGCTATGAGACTCCATAATCTGCAACAGACCTGATGTCTAACATGCACATCTGGGATAAAAAAAATATGTTATTGTAACATCATAAATCTGCTGCCAATTCGTTGAGCAACCAAGAATATTTAATGTAAAATAAGTAAGAACAGATGACAAGTTTTAAAAGTGTTTCTTTGCACAAAACTATCTCTCGAAGCAGTTTGACGAGGTGCACAACACAAAAAATAATCCTCATTGTGAATGAAAAGTCAAAAGAGAGATTCAGCCAAAATTTATTCCTACGGATTTCATGTAATATACATGAAACTTTCTTTTTTAATCATCTCGATATTAAATTTATATTATTATACTGATATTTCATTTGATACGTGAAAACTGGCTAAATGTCTAAGTAAACAACTGATTTCTTAAGTTTACTTGAATGCAGTACACTTCCCCGCTTTTGATAACCTGACGAATCGGATTAAGGATGGTGTCTTCCGTTGGTTAATAACGCTTGTCTCAACACTTACGAGACAAGTGGCAAAATGGACAATGTCAAGAGAGTGCTTAAGATTCACAAACGACAGAATACCAAATCTGTTTTCGTTCGAGCGAGATCTCAGTTTCTAATTCGGACTTGACTTCTAATTCGCTCTTTCAAATCAGAAATCCCGGCTGAATATGAAAACAATTGCTCGGTTTCAGGAATCTGGTACCGGCACAAGGTGTAATAGATTACATGATAACAACTTAATGCATACAGCCAATCCAAGCCTTGGTACATGATTACAGACACATACTGGGTGATTTTTTAATTATTTTTTTTTAAATTTGGCTTGGACTTTGAACAAACATAGCTCTTTCTTGAAGCTGTATGTATTGTTGAGAAACGTAACGTCTGGAACAGACACTGATATATGCAACATCACATGACGTATGAGAAGATCAGAATAGTCACAGGACCACAATCACTCAAGTGGTTCTGTTGAAAACATTAGATAGAATAACCATGCTTGATAACATCTAACAACTCAACCGATATGTCAAACAGAACTCCAACTTCTATAGGTCTGAACGTAACGTGTCTCAAAACATAGAGAATGTAAATTCTGCGCAATTTACTTGGCATAATATGATCCACAGGTAAAACTGGAGAAATTAGCATCTTGGATGTAATCAAACTTGGGAAGTCCACTGCAGAACATTATGATAATACATAAATCTTTCTTCTTTCTTTCTTTTCTGCCGCTTATACCACTAAGGGCGTCGCGGGAAGAATGAGACGTCTGTCTGCTGCACGTCGGAATGCCTGGACTGTTGTAAAAAGATAGTCTCTTTGACTCCGTCAATCCAGGTCTTATTGCACCGAAATTGTCAAAGTTACGTGTTTATTAATTCATCCGTGTTCGGGCTTCATCCAACTATGGCACTTAATGTATTTGGTTTCGAGTCATTGGTTTCTGTTGATAACAATGGACAACAAAATTTTCTACAAAATATTGTTTCCTGATCTCCAAACGTGGGTTGTTTTTATTTTGATTTGTCAACTGCACATGACTTCAAAAGCTAAACTGCTTATAACTGTGACATCTGAATAGCAGCGCCGATACTGTGAGAAAAGAGAAGAAATGAAATTCTGTGAATCTGCTGTTTACTCTTCTCATCTGTGGAAGTCAAGTTGAAATCCCACAAGACGCAGTAGTAACACGACGCGAAATAGACAAGAATCAGCCACATGTATAAATTACAAGGAGGTCCTGGAAAGTGGGCAACAGAGCACATTCGAACTACTTAAGATAAGTAGGCCGACTCAGGAATGGTAAAAGCAGAGCAGTATGATAGATCTATAGTGCCCCTTAACACTGTCATCGGTTATCAAGCAATTAGTACAGATTCTTCGGCATTACCGAAGTGTGGTCCTGGTCTGTTTCTACTACGGAAGTAGCGAAAATGGCACATGTCGATTACTGTATTCCAATTAAATGATGTAGATTAATTACTGTCAGTACGATTATGACTGTGTTGGTGTTGCCTGAGTGTTTCAACTGGCATATAAACTTTTTTGCTTGATTATTCATTGGTGTTGTGTTCTTTACTTTAGGGTAAGCCTTAGGATTTGGGATAGGTTTAGGTTAGGTTAGGGATAGGGGTAGGATAGGGTTAGGGGTACTGGTACATTCTAATAGACTTAAATTTGCAAGCATAAATAGAATCATTTTCGCGTTTGGCAATATGAGTTTCAAAGCCTTATGACAACGGAACAGCTCTGGTTAACAAAATTGTGATATTAAAGTTTTGACCCTGGCTCTCTGACGTTGACGTTGGTTCTCTCAAAATCATAATAGGTCTATATTAACTCAGTGGTGGATGTTGATGAAAGGAACAACCCACTTAACTGGTCTGATGCAGTTTGCCAACGAGGCTTAACAAGAACATAGCTAAGCATAGTTACGAACTAAATTAAGCCAGTCGTTTTTTTGGCTTTTCAGATCCCAAATACAAGTCAGCAACCACACATTGTGAGTTCTAGTGGACATTTCATTTTCAGTTCCAAATTCATGTAAAAGGAAGACTTTTCATATTTGAAGCCCCTCCTACATTTTCTTTTCATTGGTCATTCACATTTTCTTTTATCATTTATTATTTTAAATGGGCTTAGTTTGAGTAGGGATTGCTAACGAGGATGAAGATTTCCTCGGGCAGTGAGTCCCTGTTACTGAAGTCATAAGTGTCACTGTAAGCAAAAAGTCGTGTGGATTGTTAATAGTTAAACAACAACAACAAAAACAACAACAATATTCCCCTCATTATGTACTCCACGTTTCGCTGCAGCTGATTCTTACTGCTGTCTTCTCTTTCTCTCTCATCCTCAGTATTTTAATTTCTGTTTTGTTTTGTTTTGGTCACACCTGATAGATTTCAGTGGCGGTAGAGGCATATTACACGTAACATGACAGAACACAATGTGACATGCATGAACACAGGAAACGTTTGTGAATCTATCCTTACCCTCCGAAGGGACGGTAGTGGTGGCCGTGGCCTCATATAAGAGAGTTTGGTATCTTGCAGCTGCCTTCCTTTCTTTCCCTTTATTTTAGGTTTGCAAAACAAGATTTGTCTCTCCAGTTGTCAACATATAAGGCACTCCTCACAGGAAGTTCTGGAGTGTGCGCCCCTACAACAAAACAAACAGTGCGTGTCTTTAAAAAAATCCACAGCTGCAAAGAAAGGCGATATTGGCTCCTTTCATTAAGCTTGCAACGAGATAGCATTCTGCAGAGGCAATCTTTGTCAATAATGTCTTAAACATTACTGGCAAATAAATATTACACGCGGATCACGACAGATCACCTGATCTACAAAAATGTGACAGTTTCAGAATCGCAGTTCATTTGCTAAAGGTAGATAACAACAGCATATATTACCAGATGCCTTGTCATTGTCTATTGTCTCCACTGAGGGTAACTTGTAAAGGTTATGTCTCGAAATAGCTCACAGTCTACATAATAGGATCATCAATTCTTTGAATGTTTGAAAAGTAATTATAACTGAGATCTCTCCCACCCACTCTAAAATTGTCTAAACATTTCTGTAGGGGTGACATCAAATGAAAAAGAAAAAAAAAAAAAAGTTAGTTAATATGCTGACTTTAACTGATCTCTTTGAAAGAAAAAAGCAACAACAACAAACAAACAAATAAAAACAACAACAACAACACACACACACACACACAAAATCCACGGTGCATTTACTGAAAAGATAGCAATACGTTTATATCGTTCGTTATGCATTATTAACCTTATTTCTGTTTAGCCCATATAACATTCATGCCGTCAGTTTTTTTTCTTCACGCTGTTTCTTCACGTTTACGTGCTACCTGGGTCAGACTTTGAAAACATTTCGCCTATGTCGGTGGAAAATCATACCTTGGCCTAGGTATCACGGGAAAATGATAAGATTCATAGTACGGTATGTAAAGGTTAAAACACACATACACACACAAAACCACTTTATATGATACTTTACAAATAGAAACAAAACAACAACAACAAAAAAGAAGAAGAAGAAGAAGAAAAGTGTGTTAGTGCTAATTTAGGAAACATGTCCTGTTAGATGTTATATGTAACTACAAACAGGAAATACCGGTACCCGTACCCAGAGAGGCCACACTCCAATTATAGGCTTCGCCGATCCACCCGAGCCTGGCAAGGATCTAGATTACATACAGCCTACAAGTTAGTGCTAGGATATTATTCTTTTCATGTGTTCACAACACACTGCCTTGCCGTCCTCGCTGGAATGTTAAACTATTGCTGGGACAGGAGCTCTTATTCTAGTAGCATAACACAATTTCCCAAATGCATTCGTGACGTAAACATGTCCAAATGAGATGTGACACAGTGAAATCAGGCTGTCGTCAAATTTTGAGCATAATATGGAGTTATTGATATCACTGTGAAGGTTATTCATTTCCCTTCCTGTGCGTGAAAAAAAATATTTGTTGTTATTTAAGCAGAAGTCGAGATATTAGTATTATTAGCAATTAAAGATGATGGGGGTGACTTATTGCTGCAGCTGAATTTAGTGAGAAAATCGCCGTTCCCTTTCGTTAATCCTTTATTAGGTCATATCACTAAATTACAATTTTTGGGCTTTTTACTCAATCTATTTCAGTAAATTTATTTCTGAAATGCATTTTAGAATTGATTTAGAAAGGTAGTGTGAAGAAAAAAATTGCGTTAAAAATTCATTCGTTGTTGAAAAACACGTGATTTCTCGGATCGCCTCAGTTTGACAAGCGCCTGATTTCATCGTGTCGCCTCTCAAATATGCAATGCTTATTATATGAAAGACACATGCATGTAATTATGACCACAGTCTTGCGTATCTGTATGTGATAAATTCATTTACAAGCTTATTGTAGAGCTTGTTGTGCATTTTCACTTAACAGTAGGGCCTATAATGAAGAATGACAGAAACTGTTACAAAGCAGAAGACAGTTAACAACTTGTCTCGCCAACACTAGATCTACATCTATCGGGCACTCAACATTAACAACAATAACAACAACAACAACAGCCATTTTAATGTGGCAATAGCAGCATCAGAAACAACAACAATAAAGGAAGGTGGCAGGTCGCTTATCAAGCATGATCAGCGTGGTGCTTGCATACTCACAAGTTTAAAGAACAAAAGGAGTACATCCTCGGTCTTCCACATTAAAGACTGTGTTCTCCGTGTTAAGGACATAGCATTCTTCCCAGTATCCGTGCCTGAGCTGGGCCGTTTGTGACGCGTTTTACTTTAGGGCTATGAAGCATTCACCAGCATGAACGTCAGCTTAATAATTATCTTAACATTATTCTGTGCGCACTACAATATACTCGCTGCCGTGTTAGCGAAAAGATACAGGATTGGTTTCGGGCTCGTCTTTGCTACCATTTCAGAGCAACACAGTTCGACTATGAAGTTTAATATTGTCTTGAATGTTGTACATATCCACTGGGTATCTAGATAGGCTTAGTTTTGATGTCAGTGTGAAGGTATCACATGTAGTCTTCGTTATGTCCTCATTCACACTATGGTTATCTATCAAGCAGTAGTAAAGATTGGCATGCTATTATGTTGGTGTGGTTCTGCCCAGTACGTGTAGGTGTGACCTCATCGGTAACATTGTCCGTTGTTCAATGTTTATCTGGATGTCACTAAATATAGTCTAGATAATCCATGGCGGAGGAGGAATGCCTGGAAGACACAAGAACATTCTACATCCACATATCTGCTGGCATACAGTTTGGGTTATGGACTAACGAACCTACACAACAACGCAAAATTATGCTGAGTTGAAGACAGGATGAGGGGGAGGAAAACATCGTGAGGAAGGGGTGACTAATCTTTGGCTAATGCTTCACAGGCCTGGCGCATGGTCTTACCACCGACCCTCTGATTCATACGTGGAAAATGTTTACTAGAAAAGCGAGCTAACTGGGCATGGGCGGAACGTGCCCGAGGCAGACGTTTGTGTGATTTAAAAATAAATGAGCACTTGTGTTTCAACAAGGTTATCAAATCCCTTTGCCCATCGTACTAGTTGAAATACATGGATTAATCCGTACTAGATTGCGTATATAGATAAGTTGAATAAATCACTCAAAAACCGTCTGCTACTCAGCGGAAAGCTCACGTCGTGGGTTCGAATTTCGGAACCTATCACCGAGGGATGGAAAGATTTGAAGATTAAAGGTATTTTATTTTATTTTTTTGGGATAGGGAAAGATTTGAAGATTAAAGGTATTTTATTGTATTTTTCTGGGATAGGGAACCCCAACGTCTAGCCTTTTCGGATAGGGACGAATATATTTCGGAAGTCCTGTATATTTACGCACGTTAACGAACCCTTAACGATTAAAAATTAGATAAATTCTGAAATGCGGAGATGCCGCTGTCCGGGCAAAATTTCCAAATTCCAAATTTCTAAGTACAAAAATTCTTCTTTGAAAATAGAGCAGGCACTTAAAGCCAAGACAGACCTACTTTTTTTTTTTTTTTTAAAGAATTGATGGGCTACGTACATAGACGAGGTTGACAGTCCTGATGCTGGCCCACTCATCTTTCAATCTGTCTGTTGGACGGATTAGGGACAAAGTGTGTACATTATCGAGTTATGATATGCTGAGTGTAATTACTGGTATTATACAATTGTGGGCTGTGAGATCAAACTAGGCATACATTGCGACCTGTAGCCTTTTGCAGGTGATATTGACCTACAGAGAGATAACGGCGGACTTGCAAATTGCATTGATGTCTTAAACTGTGGTCTACATTTCCCAAACATTCGTAAATGTTTAAGCAACACGACACTGCATGCTTGGTTGCTGTAAGTGTTGCAGACATGGAAACAATTATTTTCACCTTCTCTAGCCTAGAGTCATATTAGATGCGAGAAAAAAAAAAAAAAGGATAGACTGGGAGGGTGAACAAGTAAAGTAAAATAAAAGAAAGCACAGGTGACTTCTATCACTTTTCGACGAATCATTATCAGCAAGCGATGTCTCAAAAGCATTTCCTAGCTTTTTTTTTTTTTGTCTCTGATACATGTGAATATAAATCAATTGACACTCTCTGATCGAGAGTACCGAAAAATGTACCGGTGATACTGAGAGTGCGAAAACTGCCGCTTCTTTCGATTTCTTTCTTTTCTGAAAAAAAAAAAATTAAATCCTTCCCTATGCAGCGTCGTAATAGGCAGCACTTAGCTGTCATTACAGAATCTTTAAATATTTCATATTTAATATCTATCTATCTATCTATCTATCTATCTATCTATCTATCTATCTATCTATCTATCTATCTATCTATCTATCT
>JBCEWB010468019.1:5299-19608 GCA_039654565.1 Peronia peronii | reverse complement strand
ATATAGTCGCATGTACAAAGTCCTGTCTTATGGGCAAAATTATTAATTGAACCACTTCTATTTTCATATACATGTATAAATTATAGAATATTATATGAGCCTTTAACAAGGGCAAGATGAAATCCAAACTCAAATTTTGCTTTTCCTAGAAATCATCACTGTAAGACCACTTTTAAGGCCAGGTAACTATGCATGATAGTACACTATGTCCTTAAAAACATTCTTTGATTTCACCACAGACATATCATGTGAATTTGTTATCTTCTCTCACATTGTGCAGCTAAAGTTGCATGATTTCATGGTTGGAAGGTCATTTCCATGTTTCATGTGGTACTGGATTGCATTAGATGCACTCAGTGTGTGCCACTCTGGTTACTCAAAGCATCAGTAAGATAGTGTCTAGCTCTCTCGAGACTCTCAGCAGCATATCTGTAGGGATCTGCTTCACTGATACGATTTTTCAGATAGTCCAGGTTGTAGAAAATAAAAAAAAATTCTCTTGATAGGAAATCTGTGGACATCATATTTATCAGCATTTAAATTTCTCTTGAAATCAGGAAGTGTTTTTAATGAAAACCCTGTACAGTCGAGTCTGCTTAATTCGAATTTGCTGAGACCACCTTAATGGGTTCGATTAACCGCTTCACTTGGTAGCTAATTTTTATATTGTTTGCAGCCCTGTGCTAAGCACCAATGGTACCCATCAGTCTTGCCCTCTCAGTCCGCTGCTATCCCATCACGCCTCACGGTCGTCACTCAGCCATGCCCAATGTGCGCCAACCAACCATAAATGAGACCGAGAGTGAGATGAACAGGCACCCACCTTCTACACCCCCCGCCCCCCTTCCACCCACCCAAAATCGGCTTTCCATTTCTGTTAGCTGCTCTCTGCCTGACTGCCGGACAGATCTTACTATAATGTGAGCCAACCTACACAGCCTCCAATCATCAGCCAGTGGAATCTAACAAAGAATACCACAAAATGATGCGAATAGATTCTCTGGTCGGAACATCTTTTTGGAGTTGAAACTGGCGGCTCTGTATGTGTATGTGAGTGTGTGTTTGTGAGAGAGAGAGAGAATTGGTGGGAAAAGGGAAAAAATAAAGAAGTAGATGAAGGAACCATGAGAAGGACAGGATACCTCCTGTGATTCTGTGATTGACCAGAGGAAAGGCATAAATGTTTGTGGGGAGAAAAAAAAGAGGATGGTGCAGAGGGTTGAAGTAGAAGTGTGAACCCATTTGCTGAAGATTACTGTCGATTTTTATTTATTTACATATTTTTCAGATCCAAAAGTCGAAGCATATCTGCTCCTAAAATCACACAGAAACAAGCAGAGACCTAGAACAAACAAACAGACCAACTCTCGTCAATTGCTTGATGACTTACGCACCAATGTATTTACTCACTCATTCACTAATTCTCTCACTCCCACAACTCATTCTCAGTCCCTCTTTATTTCTCTCTCTCACCTCTCATCTTTAGGTGTCGTCGGATTGAGGATCTTAGCATAGATATTACAAAAGTTAGACGGGGTAAAACAAAGCTAGAGACACAAGAGGGCTCTGATGTTCCGACCACTGGCCAGCGTGGTTCACATCAATACGTAGAATCTTTTGATAGGGGATTGGGGGATGAGTCAAGAGCTAGCAATTAGATTCTAAGTCAAGCGTATACATGTAACTTGCACGTAACATTCAGTAACAGCCGATGCCGTGGATTGCTCCCGGCAAAGAGGAGAACAGCCACCCATTGGTCCATGGTCGGCTGGAGCCGACTGGGCGGAGTTAAATATGCATGAGAGCAAGCAGAGGGCTGAGCCAGTGACCTGTTTGGAATTGGACATACATCTACATCTTTATGATCTTTTAACACATGAGGTAGCCTTTCAAATGACATTTTTATACTGTTGTTGGCAGTGAAGTGGTTAAAGAGAGTCTGACTTCCAGTTTTAACAAGGAAAGCAATTCTCAAATGACCAGTAAGGCATTATTTATTTTATTACAGAATTATTTCCCTCTATGAAGAAATCGCGTGTTGGCTTCCAAACTTTCCCTTTATCTTAAATTCAAGCCCACAGGTTTAATCGGATTGTTATTAACCCTAATAAGGACTGCCTTGAAAGCTGAAAGTAAAGTAGAGAAAAGTAGAGACAGAATGGTATTATAGTGTGTTTAGTCCCGCAAAAGACTGTTTGTGTATATGTACTTTTAGCCCTGAAAAGAACTGTTGATGAGTACATTTAGGTTTTAGCCCTGAAAAGGACTATTAATGAAGTTTTAGCTTTGAAAAGGGCTATTAATAAGACAGTGATCATAACACAGGTGCAATGCCCTATTACATGTATAGTGTTGCCGACACAGTTACATGTAATGGCTTCTAGTTATGCAAGAGGCATTTAGTAGGTGCAAAGAGGAAAAAAATATGTTTCATTTTTATTCGAATTATAAGAAATTCGGATGATCAGGGTTCGATTTGAGTGAACTCGACTATATATTAATATCAAAGTAAATTGTCTATCCTATATATCTAGAAACTCGATGTTAAGAAGATAAACAGTAGTCTTTATATCATTGTTTCAATACCTTAACGGACACACAGAGAGGCAACTTGAACACCAGATTCAAGAAACTGTCTGAGCAGGATGTTTATGATGCCATCATCCTGGCTGTGGCTGGCCTGGAGAGGATGGGCTGGCAAAACTGGATCTCACAGGTAGTTCATATTTAGAGTTTTAGTGGTCTTGAGTTCACCTTCACTCATACAATTCCAGCCTCTTCACTACTGTGCCAGCCACTCAATCATAGATGTGACAAAGGGCCAGTCTGATCAAACACTTTGTTTGTGCTAGGATTCCTTTCCAAACAGCTTATACTGCACTCATATGATAGTTAAGAACAAAATGTGGACTGACCATGTGAATTGAATTTGTGAAGTTTTTCATGTGTGGCATTATTGGTGTCATTGTAAAAGGAACTGAGTGGGCTCTACTTTGGTGAAATATTATCTAGCAGTGACTCTTGTGTGCAGAGACATTCACCTTCAGAATTAACTCCTGGGACCCCATGGTCAGTAAAAACCAGTTTTCTCAATGAAGTCCCCTTTGACATCTGGGCTGGTCCACTCTTTTTGCTTGGTCACACAACAATCAGCTATGGCGTAAATTGGTACTGGTTAAACATAAATAGCAAATGTTATCAGAGAAACTAAGACATCCCAGCAGTTTTCATCAGCACTTTCAGGTTTAAAGTTGCAGAGTTTTCAGGGAAGTTATTCTATTCACTTGTGTGTATTTTGTTTATATGAGTTCCCTGATGACACAAAATGCCCAGCATTTGGAGGTGAAAGAAAACATTAGTATTTCCAGTGAAAACCTACATTTCACAAGGACCAAATGGTTTGGTAAACCCTCAGGTCATTGCAAGTGTGTTTTTTACACATTGGCACTGGCTGTAAAAGAGTGAAAAACAACAATATGGGATGGCAACCAGAAAGAAATAATAGCAACCTATTCATTTCTACTGATACACAAGAACCAAGATAATTTTCATCTTTCAACCAACCGAATAAGTAGGGGGTGTATAGTAGTGTTCAAATTGGTGAGTGAATTCAATAGAGAATTGTATAAATTTGAATTACAACATAAGAATGAGTTCATTTTGCATATAGCAGGAAAATGTTCTTTGTTTCTCTCTCTCTCTCTCTTTCTTTTTTCTTTTTTTTTTTTCTCTGTTTCTTTCTGTTTTTTTCTTTCTTTCCTTCTTTCTTTTTGAAGTTTAGCAGTAGATTGTAGACTAACTGCTTCTACTAATAGATTAGGTTATATAGCTCAGCTTAGGGAGAGACATATCTAAGCTGTTCAGTCTGGTCGTGTACAGATTCTGAGCCCAGAGGAGTGCATGTATGCTGTGTCACAAGGAGCCATGGCAGTGGAGTGCCGAGCAGATGACGAGGCCACACTCCAGCTGCTGAATCGCATTCATGATCACCACTCCAGTGTCACTTGTGTGGGTGAGAGAGCATTCCTGAGGAAACTGGTATGTTTAAATACTTTGGGGGCTCCTGTTGTGTACATGTGTGTGGGAAAATGCATGCATATGTGGTCCAGTAAGAGTGTATGTGTGTGAGTATATTAGTGTGAGAGCACATGTGTCATGTATATAGACATAGATCTATGTGCATGTGGGATTGTATGTAGGATTGTGTGTGTTTGTCTGTTTATATGAGAGAGAGGGAGAAAGAGGGAAAGGAAGAGAACTTTATCTTTCCACTACAGATCATCTGGAACTAGGTCATTTCCTTTTTTGAAAAGAAGTTATTAGATTTCAACTTCTCAGAGTGGATAAAAAGTCATGACAATAAATGTTTTATTACTCATATTTTATCTCATTGTCTACCCATATTTTATATGTAGTTGAAATAATGAGGAATATTCGTGGCAGCAAAACTATTGTTTGTCCATGATGAAGTCAATGTAATCCAGTTCTGAAGCATGAATTTCATCAACTATGTTTTTTCTCAAAACCATCAGTCTTCTACTGTCTTGTAAAGGAATTATCAATTGACATAGATTCACACGTTTGTTCTTTTACCTTCCAGAGTTTAAAATGATTTTTTAACTTTTTCTTTCCTTGCTATCTCAGAGGAATGTGATAATGAATAGTTTTTGCATTTTGTTTTCTTTAAAGGGCACTTAATTTGTATCATGTGAAGCTTCAGCTGAAAGATATAATCATGGCACTTTAGTGGTGACCTTATATGTGCTTCCTCATACAGATAATGACCTGCCTTTCTGAAATCCGTTTTCTGTCTCAAAAATGGCATTATATGATGTTTTGATATCGATTTTTCAGATAGCAATAATACCATTTTTGCCATTTCAGGAAGGAGGATGTAGTGTCCCAGTGTCCATATTTACAGAGGTCAAGAGTAATCAGGTTTGTCAGTTGTTCAGTTCCAGCCTCTATTCTGCAGACTGCATTGTTCATGACTATCTGACAGGAAAATGTTGGTACCTGTTTAGCTTTTATATTGGTTTGGAGAAACAAATGCTAGATTTTCTGGCTCTGATTTGTTCTGCTAGGATTTTGTACAGCACAAAAACTATTCTACTTTGCTGTTTTCTTGCTCATTGTTGCCTGTACAAACGTTCGTGAAAGATGAAAAGCTGCATTATATTATTTGCTGATATTGTTTTTCTTGTGACAGTCATCATTGTTGTGGTTGTTTTTGTCATTGTAAGAATGTCATAGAATCTGTACATTAGTACTTTTTTGAAAGATAGAGTGAAAGAAATAGTGACCTTGCACTGTAATTTTTTTTTCCCTTTTTGTTTCAGAACACTTTTAATTCATTAATTACTTGATTGTAATTTGTCACACCTTTTCTTTCAGCTGATAATACGAGGTGGTGTTTTCAGCATTGATGGTTCCCAGGCAGTGCAGCATACAGTCAGTGTTGACATAGAACATCCACCCGTACCTGTGAGTTCTTCACTGTACATTTTACACTTTGCCTCAAAATACATTTTCTCAGTCTGTGATATCCACATGGTACTATTGTGATATAAAAGCAGATTGAGTTGCACTGAGTTTTTTTGTGAAAAACTTTCAAGCTATTAATAACTGCATAACTTAGATTACGAAATTTGACCCATAAATTAACATAATAAAAAAAAAACAGTGATTACTTAATCCAGGATTCATTTGAGCTTTAAAACTGTGAAACATGCTGCTTAGTTTGATGACTTTGTCATAAGGTAGTAAACATACAATCACATTTGTGCCTCTGACTGTGTAAAAGATCTTGTGCCAGTTTTATAACTGCAGAGAATGTGCTCAGTTAGTATGTTGTCTTGTTAAAAAAAGTAGCCACTTAAATTGCACCCTACATTTTACTGGACTAACCAGTGTGGTATATAACATATAGGGTGGAGTTCACCACTAGCTTAAGCTGATGCTTGTAAAGTTCTGCACTTATTCTTTGGCATATGACCCAGCTATTTAAATGAGAGGATGGTTCCTACTTTCATGTAGGACTAACTAGCAGTAAGCTCCTTTGATTCTGTCCTATAGTGTGCATTTTCCTCTGTTATACTTCAGATACTTTAGTGTGTGATTAGGATTAAGGGGAGGGACGGGTCCTGAGAATGATTTTCCAAAGTACTCAATTTAGGCTTTTTTAAGCATCATATTTAAATTCAGCAAGTCCAAATTAGAGAAGGGAAAGTGTCAAAAAATAATTTGGGTGGTTGGTTGCCATGGAAGCATCTCCATTTTGGATTTCTGGCCCCAAAAATTGCTAATTTTCAAAAGCCTGAGGCTTCGGTGTTTTTCAATGAAATCGTTTCAAATTTTGCACACATGTAGTATTCCCTTATCTCAGTACCGCTGAATATCAGTTTTTCGAAAATTGCCATAGTATTTCTTCTACAAATTTTTTAAATTTGTACATGGCAAGATGGTACTTTTTCTCATTTTTCTGGCACTTCGATAACATTTTCTCAAAAAGTAAACAAAATATTGCAAATCCGATACTCAGTATTATTTTACACATATGTGGGAAGATACATGCCAGATTTCAAGTAAATCTGTTAGTAAATAAAAAAGCCTTAGGGAAAAGTGTGCTCAAAAAGTAGGTTTCAAGATAATCGTGTCCAAAGTTTTGACAAAGTTTTTCAACCAGTTCCTTGTGACATAATGTGTTCCTTTCACCTCCAAACATTCCAGCTTGATAGACTGGACCTCAGTTTTCAGTCTCCTTCTCTTGCCTGCTTTTTCTCCTGAGAAATACTCTCAAACTTAGTGTAAAGACCTCATAGCTTCAGTTGAAATTGACCATGAGAAGTGAATTTGAATGATATTTTAGACACCCCTACTTGTAGGAAAAGCTCAGTTTACACATGAAATAGGCTAGTTTTGACCATATAAACGGTAAAATCTTGAAATAAAATGGTTTAGCCTGAAGAAAAAAAAAATCGGAAATTTGATATTTTCAGCCAAAATCTTGATTTCAGGACCCGCCCCTCCCCTTAATTAAGGCAATGATTAGATCCACTGGTCTGACCCAAACTAATCATCAGTCGAGATAGCTCCCTTTGGGTGGCTGAAAGGCTATGAAAATATGGGGAAAAAAAAAGGATTAATTTGTTGTATTGCACTCACTGTGAAAGTGATGTCATGAAATTTGTTGTTACCAATCTTAACATTGTTGGCATTCACAAATAGGTAACACTGTATTAGGCTGTATCAGTATCTTTCCTGTTAATCATCTGTCCCAGATTCCACCAACACCTTCATTTGTGGGCATCCACTGCCAGAGTTATAGCAGAAAAAATGAGTACACAGCAGCCTGGGCAGCAGGAGAGAGACTGGCAGAGGAGATGATTTGCCAGGGAGCTGATACTATCCTGGCTGCTGCCAAAGCTGCCACAAAGAAAGAGATCATTGTGGAGCATGAGAAGAAAATGAAGCAGCAACAAGACAGTTCCACAGCTGTCTCTGATGGAGCCAGCGTTGCCTCTGGTCTCAGTTAAGACTTTGAGGAAAACTGTTGTGTGAATTTGGGTGAAATTTGGAATTTGGTCAGAATGAAAGAAGAATGTGTTTGATGGCCAGAACTGTTTCTGTCAATAGGGCAGCGATGCCTCTGGTTTTATTTAGACCTGATGGTAATAGTGCTATGTGAATAATAGTGCTATGTGAACTGGGGTGAATGACATGTTGGAGTGAAATAAGTGTGTGCGTGATGACCAGTGCTGTCTCTGGTACTAGTCATACTTTATGGAAAAAGTGCTGTGTGAGCTAGAGTTGGGCAAGGCATTCTCATGACATAGTACCATTTATTTTCCATCATTCATTTTAGCACTTCTCATCCTCATTCTTCAAGGCTCTGTAAATATACTCAGAAAGGAAATAAATAATTTTTACCAGTCAAGTTAACTTCATTCCTTCATGTCAACATAAGGCTACAACTGTATTGTGAGTTTCAGTATTTGTATGAACTGCTTGGGGGGGGGGGGGGGGGGGTTGTTGATGAAGTATGGAGAAAATTTACATTTTGTCTCCATGCAGGTAGTAAAACAAAAATGCTGACTAAAAAACAAAACAATGCTGACTAATTTAGACTGAGCATTGATAGTGGAGCTTTGTAATTGCCAACATGTTCTTGATATTTCCTTAGCTCCGGTTATATAATCACACTCAGATTTTGTTTTATTTCCTTTTTTTCTTTTTTTTCTAGTTATTTTTTCTTTTCTTTTTTTTTTTTGTCTATTCTCCACTGGATTAAGGGTAAGCAAATTTTATATATACTGAGAGGAGGATTATATTGATTTAGTATTGTATTTTTCTCAAAGGAACATATTGAATCTCTTGTTGGATAGAAGCTGGATCTTTCTTTTGGAATAGAAATAATGTAAGTGCTAGGAGTGTAAATGAAAACTTCAGCTTAATAGAGTGTGTGAAATGTAGTCTATGTAAAGTATAGTGTGAACAAAGCTGATAAAGGATATTTTTAATGGACTTGTTCGGTTCTCCCCTTTTCATCAAACTTGGCCACATAATAACCCAAAAAGGACTGTGAGCAAAGGTGTAACTTGTACTTAAAATGCATGAAAAGTCCATTTTTCATTTTCAGTTCCATCTGGTTGTCATAGTTACACCATGAAGCTGCACAAGGACGTCCCATATAGTTGGAATTCATCACAATGCAATGTCCTTATTAATATAAATGAAGAAACAGTACTGTCTGGCCTGACAAATCACTAACAAAGCAATGCACATGTTGGAAGACATGTAACACTGGCTCACCGTTCCTATTTGAGTTCATAAGGGAAAGCAGGCCAAAAAAGGTGGCCAGTGAATCTCATACCATATCTTCAGGGAGAGAGGATCCAATGTGGTTTCAGATGGCAGAGCAATTTTTGTGGGATGAGCCAATGATGGAAATTGTTACCTGACAGATATTTATGTGGCCGCTTCATAAGAGAAGGGAGGAGCAGATATGGTCATGTGCCACCTGTGATGAGACCTCAGGAACTAAGTGAACCAATCAACTGCATTCCCTAATTGTTAAAGTTAGAACATGTCCAATAGGAGTAGGAGTCAGGGGTGAAAGACAAGGTGATGATGAAATATTGTGTGAAGATCACTGACAATCATTTGTCCAGTACTGCATTGATTTATATTATGTGTTAGCTCTAGCCACAGCTGGTAGCAGCAGCAACCAGAGCATGAGTATAGGAGATCATGTTCAGTGATTTGTTGTTAGGTGCCTGTGGATGTTGAATGTCGCGAGTGTGATGTGAGACATGGCTCTTGAATGAGTGGGTTATGAGATTGTGAATGAAAGTATGTTCTCTATATTATATTGTATTTGTAGTTTGGTCCATCTTTATTTATAACATACGGTGCTGTGACACATTGTTTCATCTTTTGTTGAATATATGAAGAGAATATTCATTAAATAATTATTGATATATTGTCTTCATTCTTGCAGGCTAATGGCATAAAGTGGCATTAAAAAGCTGAAGCCAGGGAAATAATGGCCAGTGGAATGCATATCCCCATAAGTTAAGGAATAGTAATATGCCACACTGCCAATCAAAATTAAGGGTGTATCACTGGACTCAGAGAAACTGGAGTTCAGTGTGATGAAGATGGAATGATATTGAAGTTTTTATTTTGCAGAACATTTATCTCTGAATGAGAAAATGTTTATGGGCAGATTATATCAGGACTTTCAAAGGGGACTATTTAGATTTATGTGTTTAACAGTTCATTTTTGCGGATTTTTCTCTTGATATTAGCCAATGCTGAAGATTCACCACTTATTTTGTCAGTTTGCAGTATTTCTGATCACAATCAAACTGGTTCAGATTTGTTTTCAACACATAAAATTGTATGAATTGAAGTTTTACACGACAATATAGCTGCCTTTGGTAGTAGATCAATATAAACTCATTTTGATTGGTTGCAAGACATATTATGCTTTTTTAACAGACGTCTCATTACAGCAGAGCTTTGTAATTATTGAATGATCTCACAGATATTTACTTGAAGTGGTTCTTGTTGAAACTGCTGTCAAGCAGTTAGACAGTGATGGTTGATGTGAGACTCCCTTGTAATTCAAGCAGAGCTTTCACTTTAAACTTTAATGTGTTCTGTTTACATAGGTCATATGGTGGTTGATTTGGATGTAAATGATCACTTTAACAGACAGATAGTACTTAACTGAGACTACAGTTATAAATAACAGTTAATTGAGGATCTCTTGCACTAATAGTTGCACTGCTAGATGTTCAAGTAAATGATTCTATAAACTTATGAAATTAAGATTTGAAACATGACCTTTCAGTGGTTTATAGAATTTATTATGAGTTGTGATATAAATCATTGCCTCTGCACACATCGAGTGGTCAAGTAAGATAGAGCTTTGTTCTTGTGAAAGGCATATATTTGTATATAATTGAGAATAGATGTATATTTCATGACAGAAAGAAAGTGCAGATGAAAAAATGCATTTTTAATAATATATGTGCAATTATAAGTGTTCATTATAAAGGAATTTTCATGAAAAGGTCAATTATAAATGAATATTATTACTGTGTACAAATTTTCATGAAATAGACAATTACAAATTCTTATTTGCAGGAATGTTCATGAAATGGACAATAAATAAATGTTTACTGGGGAATATTATGTAGGAACTTCTGTGAGAGACACTACATAGAATGATAGAGGAAAGCCTGCATGTAACTGGTTTGTCAGGCTGAATGGTTGGCATCAATTTGATGTATTCATTCCTTTATTTGGTACTGGTCTTTTCCACATTTGTGTTTAATTGTATTATTTTATGACAGTATGTCCTTAAAAGCAGTGTCAGAATTTAATGAATAATCAGATTTCCTCTAGATCTTCATCTGTGTGTTTCTTCACTCTGTAAATTTGTTGGTGCCGTATACTCAGACATATATTTTTGTTTATGAAGTTGCCAGTTCGTATTTCCCGTCTGTCAGAGCAAATTTTGGAAGGCTGAAGTTTATTTGACCTTTGTATCAATAACACTGCTGAATGATATAAATTTAAATGATATACATTATTTAGATGGTTGTTCAGATGTAAGATAGCTCATTTCAAAGATACTGTGACTATTACACCACTACTTATTCTCTTGATATGGTTGTTTTACTCTTTTATATCAGATTAGATCAGAAATGTTATTCAGTTGTTTGGTGAGAGCATTGTAAAAGAAGTAACAAAGACACTGATCAACAAAACAGTTTATAATTTATGGAAAAAATGACAGATTTGTTAGAAGATGGTCAATGAAAAAAGAAAAATGTACCTTAGAAATCTCTTAGTTATTTAACAGAAATGATATGCATCTTTAACTTTATGTTTTTCTTTTGTAAGTACCAGGTTGATTCAATGCCATGAAAGTTTAAGAAATGTATGTCCTTGTCAATGTTAGTTTAAATAGTTATTTTCATTATCATTTCTTATGTTTGTGTAGAACATAAGCTGAACTTGAGAATAATCTTACTTACATCTGTCCCCGTGGAATTTTGCAAGAAAAAAATCAAAATTTTGCACCCAGAAAGGCAAATTTTGCAACCTCAAAATGGGCAGACTTTGCATTTCCCCCCCCCTTCCCCACAGCAACCTATTATTAAAAATCAGATTGTAAGCTTTGTTTAACTCCCTGAAGACTGAGCTTGTTTTGAGTTTGGATACACTGGCATTTTCAGAGGAATTTCAAAAAATTAATGAGCACCTGATACAGAAAACAGAAATGGATTATGTCACATAGTTATTTTTTAATGATTTTTTTTTTAAAAATGAGTCAGATTTTAGGTTTCCTGAGAATTTGGGGAAATATTGGAAAATGTAGATCTAGATCTAGCTGAGTTGTCCAATAGTCAGACAGCAATGGTTTCTACATCACTGCCTGCTGTGCAGAAAAAAAGTTTCTCTTTACGTAGAAGCACTAGATATAGTTGGTGCTTTGCCTTTATCCTTTGCCCAGGATTATGAGATCTAGATCTAGACTTAGGAATTGTTAGACCACCTGTATCGTAGAATCTTGCTTGCTAGATCTAGTTTAGATCTACACGTTCATTTAATTTCGGTTTCGGTCTCAGAACTAAAAGAATCATTGAATAGTTTGAAAACTTTCCACTTTCCTTGCCCTTCCCTGCTCGCAATTGTGTTTATTAGATGAACTCGACTACAGTTTTCCTTCCCTACTTTCACTTCGAAGTGACTTTCCTTGTACTGCAAAAAACTAAAAAGTTACCGACCGACTTCCGCCAAACTCGGTATGAAACAAAACAAATGGTGGCTCTACGGTAAGAGATGGATCCCGGAGCATTTGCGGGAAATGGGTCGGTGTGAAAAAATTATAAAGTCGATCCCTTAGGGGGTGCGGGAAATGTCTCAATTGACCACCAGACTATCCCACATATGTTGCGGGAAACGAGTTAAAGAACATAAGACCTCACAATAAATCATATGCAAACAACATTCTTCAAAATTCAATAAAACATCCATTACTTCCTTTTATGGCAAATTTAATTGAAAAAAATCATTTCCAATGAAGTTAAATACAAAAAAACTCGGGCACTGAAGAGTTTGTCATTAGGGCTTCTCCTCTGTGACAGAACCAGGTTGTAGAGGAAGGAGAAGTTCCTCTCTATGTTGGCATAATCGGGGGATTGATCTTCCATTGACCACTCTCTTCTTCAGAAATTCACTTACAGCGAGATGATCGGTCTTAGAGAATGTAACTAATATTGGCTCCTGCAAGCATTGACAGCTCAGAAATGGTGCAGTTCTCATTGAGTGAAAGATTCAGTCATAATTTATATGGTTGTCTTTAAAATGTGGTTGTGCTGAAAAAGTTTTGTCATGATGAAGAGAACACAAGCCTTTAGTAGTGGGCATGGTTTCTTTTCCTGTGTCTGGAAACAAAATCTGTGGGTCAAAAATTAAAGTGGCATGTTACACTTATCTTAAGGTAGCCATGAAATTTTATTTTTTAAAGTGCATGCAATTCCTTGGGTTAAGAAACAGTCAGACTGTTTGCCGGTAATTTACATGGATTCAGTTTTCTAGGAGTTAAGTATAATTTTGAGGCACAAAAAAAATTGATTTACTTTGTTTACTGGTTAGTCTGTTGCCTTGCATCAGTGACAGTATATTACATATATTATGTTTGCAGTATAATATGGGGACTGCTGATTTGTGATAACAGCATGGCCTGGCTGACATGACTTTAAAATGATACATGAACAATACGTTATGCTGACAACGTGTGCTGTGATGTCAGCATCTGTGCAGAAAAAGGAAAAATGTACATAAAATTTAAAAAAAAAATTTTTGAAATTGATTTCAGTCTCAATGATAGATCATCATAGTTACAATATTCTGCACTTCATAGAATTAAGAGGATATGTTGTTTCTTGCGACAGAGTAACACTGCACAAACTTATTCCAGGTAAATGATTCTCGATCTTTTTTTTGTGATGGTTAGTCTGTTGTATTTTTCTTTCACTTTCTGTCTATTTGGTCATATATACAGGAATTGTGGAAATTTTGATGATTGCAAATGACATATGCTTCTTACATTTTAAATATAAACATATGTAATACTTTTAACAAAAATTGTGAAGAATGTGGAATGTCATGAAAGTTAACCAAAAAAAAAAAAAATCATTTCTATATATATGAATTTAAGCTTAATAAGAAAAAAAAAGTCAACAAAAAGAAGATGGAAATGTGTTGTTTGATTTTTAGGGGCTTGCGAATGCTATGGAGTAGTAGGGCAGATGATTGATGCAGTATATGTAATCTGCCATCAATAAGTGTGCTCTACCAAAATATGCAGCCAAGAGGTTGAGAAGTGCCAAGAGTTGCTGTGATTCTTCCTGAGATATGTATAATTTCTGGTGCATGCATATCAAATGAGATGTGACAGATGAAATCAGGTGCTCGTCGAAATGGGGCAAGGGGAGAAATCAGGTGTTTTTCAATGCTGAATGAATTTTTAACGCAATTTTTTTTTCTTCACAGAACCCTTTTGTATCAATCTAAAAATGTATTTCAGGGATAAATTTGCTGAAATAGATTGAATAAAATTCCAAAAATTGTAATTTAGTGGCATGGCCTAATATGGATACATAAGAAATAACAAAAATGATTGGCCATTTTCTCACTAAATTCAGCTGCAACACAGGTTACTCCCATCGTCTTTAATTGCCAAAATCTCGACTTCTATGTAAGAAATTACAAAATTTTTTTATACACAG
>JBCEWB010468018.1:9205-31619 GCA_039654565.1 Peronia peronii | reverse complement strand
AAAATGACAGGTGGGTGGGTGAGGAATTGAGAGTGACAAAAATGACAGGTGGGTGAGTGAGGAATTGAGAGTGACAAAAATGTCAAAGTTGGAAAGGTGGTGGGGGGGGGGGGGTTGTTTGAATGGTGTCTGTGTGTGTGATTGAATGAATTGCTCAGTGAGAATGTAAGAGAGAATGAGTGAGTTAATAGTTTCGTCATGAAGAAAGTACAGAGTTGCCGTCATGATTTGGGCGGTCCTCTTGTCGTAATCGCAGTTTTTTGCCTTGATGAGTATGTAGTGCGTGAGTGGATCATAGTCACAGGTTCAGGGGAAGATAGCGGAGCGGAAAGGGGGGGAGGAGGGGGGGGGGGAGTACAGCAATGTGGGTTGTATTGTCAGATTCGGATGAATGGGTGGCGTTTTAATGGTGTGCATGGCACGGAAGAGTGAGAAAGGCTGTGAGTCGTGATGTGTGTGTGTGAGAGTGGGGAAGGGTGTGGGGGTGAGGGGGGAGGGGGGGGGAGAGGTGAACGAGGGGAGAGGAACAGTGCATATGAGTGACTGAGTGAATGCATTTATAGTATGAGAACGTGGGCGTGGGAGTGTGTTGAGTCTGAATGAAAGGGAGAGAGAAAACGTAGTGTATGTCCCAGAGAAAAGTTTATTCCCAAAGATTGTGTGTACGTGTGTGAGAGAGTATTGCAGGATGAGAAATTATGAATTGAATGAGTGTGTGTCTGACTGATAAGTAACTTATGAGTGAGGGAACGAGAGAGTGCATCTGAGGATATGTGAGGGTGAGTAGGTGTGAGAAACGACATGAGAGGCAGAGTGTGTGTGGGGGAGCGGGCATGAGAGTGTGTGAAAGAGAACAAATGATGACCAGAGAATGTGCTGGAGAGGACGAGAGAAAGAGGGTATACGTTCATATTTGAGAGAGCGAGTGTGTATGCGTGTGTGTGTACGCGCCCCAGAGAGTGATTGTGACGAGAGTGACAGAGAGATAGATGGAAAAAAAATGACAGTGACGACTAGATGTGAATGAGAGGGAGTGAGTGAATGAAACTGAGTGACTGAGCGAGGCAGTGTGTGAGGAAGTGAGCCAGGGAATGAATGCGTGATTGAAAGAAGAGGAAAGTGACTGTGTGTGAGTGAATGAGACAGTGAGTAAATGAGTGAGATGAATTGATTAAATGAATGGGTTTCAGAGAATGAGTAAGTGATCGAGTGAATGGGTGAGGGAATGAGTGAGTGAGATTAGTTAATGCGCAGTGTTCTAGGAGTGAGTGAATGAATGAATGAGTTAGTGGGTGGGTGAGTGAGTGAGTGAGTGAATTAATGAGTGCATGGGTGGGAGAGTGAATGAGTGATCGAGTGAATGGATGAGTGAATGGACGACAGAGTGAATGATTGAGTTTAGTTAATGCGCAGTGTTCAAGTAGGTAAGTGAATGAATGAGTGAGTGGGTAGGCGGGTGAGTGAGTAAATGTGTGAGTGGGTAGATGGGTGAGTGAGTGAATGAATGATACAGAAAGTGGAAGAAAAGAGACTGATGTGCAGAACCATGTCCCAAAACGGCCTAGTCAGAGACTGGCAATATTATGAGGGCTGGCATCACTGACTGACACAAGGCGCACGTGCTTTTGTTTAGCAGATATTGCCTTCCCATCTGTCCGCCCGTCCGTGCATCTGTTGGCTGCTCAGCTGAAACAGATCCTTTGCGACGGGACATGAACAGCCGTTAGAGAGAGAGATAGAGAGAGCGGGGGAGGGAGGGGTGACGGAGAGCGGCGTGGGTGGATGTTATAGGCGTGACGGAGGGGGGGGGGGGGGGAGGTGAGCACTGGATGGGGTCACAAGTAGGTCAGGAAAGAGCGGGAGTAGATCCATGTTATCATATTATAGTGCTAACCAACTCTAACAAAACCCTCTTTCCTCAATACATTTACTCTCTTCTTGTTGCCAGAAAATGTCCACGACTTTAATTGGGATGACTTGTTTAGTATTTGATGTATAAAAGCATCTTGTTTTTAGAGATTGAGTCATGCATTAGATTGTGTTCTTTTTAAAAAATGTATTTTGTATGCAGCCTTTCAGTCCTAAGAAAGTACGCTAGGATTATCATGGCTTTACCTGCCTCTGATGAGAAGAATTTTGCGGATAGAAATTGGAATTTGAACATTTTACCCGACAGCGGTGTCTACACATGCTCTTCATCCGATTTTTGACTGCTAAGGATTCTTTAACGTGCTTTTACACATGGATCCTCCAAAATATATTCATTCTTATTGGAAAACAGGCATCGGGCTTCCCTATCCTTCAAGCCAGGGGACCGTTGAATCACTGGGGAAAAAAAAATACAAGTTCTAATATTCAAGTCCTTCCCATCTCTAGATAATAGGATCAAAGACTCAAACTCTAATCGTTCACGGCATGAGTTTTGTGGTGAGAGCAGATGCCTAACCACACAGCCATAGCTACTCCCGGACATTGTCTGCTACACTTATGGAAACTTATTTAACCGTCGAAGTATCAATGGATCACTCTGGTCATAGACTCAGTCATCATGCTGTGTGTTTGAATTGGTCTCCAAGATACATAGCATAATATGATAAGGTAGTAGATGCAGTAGGCTTATGTTGCCTTTAGGCCTCAACTATCGATATCCATCTATATAACTTGGGAAAACAGGTTAAAAATCCTGCTTTGCGAACAGTAGTTTCTGCTGACACTTCTGGAATATAATGCAGAGATTATTAGGGTAAATTAGCAGTATTATTATATAGATGTCAAAACTTCCCACTTTACTTGGAAAACCGACTTTCTTGTTTTTTTTTATTCATCAACTAACTGAAATCACCTTGCCATTCCTTACTGCTGGTTATGACAACCCCATGGATTTCTGGGACATGGAAACATGGATAGATACATTTACTTCATTGTTATAAAACTTCTACATTAAAGGTGAACATTTTTTCTATTTTTTCATGAAAACAATTCAAGAGTGATTTTTTGAGGAAAACATGGTGCCTAATTATGCTAGCATTTGAATTTGCTTCTTGAAGACCACATTATACCGTCTTTGGGATGTCTCCCATGGAATACCATCCTCGACGTTCCAGGAGTGACATCTCTTCTCTCTCTCTCTCCTTGCTCCTGTCTTCTGTCCAGCTCTTTTTCCTTTCTTCTTCTTGGCGTGTAAACGTATCTTACCGTGTTTGGCACAATATAGCCGTGATCATCCTGATGTGCCGTTAAACCCCAGTACAAAAATACAAACAAACAAACCGCATTATACCCTACATTAGCAAAATCACTGTGATTGAGCTGCCATTTAGTCAGTGTGACAAATTCACTCTAAAAATTGGAAAGGCCAGTATTGAGTTCTGGAAAACCATTCTTGAATTGGACATCCCCATAAAAGGTGGGAGAGTCTAATCAAAAGATGATGAAAAATACGTGTTGTCAGTGTGTGTCAGAGCGTAGTATACAACCCAGCTCCTGATGCTGCACAGGCCTTGTATGTAGACAACTGTTCAGAGCAGCCAGCTCACACACAGCATGTTTAGGTCAGGGCCACATATGCCGCTCATCTATCTTACACTACGGCCGGGCCGCCTGTAACTGGTAACTGTAACAGGATCCACATCAGACCTAAGAGCTGGTGGTCTCCTTCTCCTCATCTCCCTGGCCTTCCCCTGTTTGAAAGAACTTTGCCCTTATACTCATAAGTTTACCAGGAAGGTGGAGAGAGTTCATTATAAGCAACAAGGAAACAGACATTGAAGAAGAAAAGGATGCTTACAGGGATGTAGGATTTTTCATTTTAGTGGGTGGATGGATGGATGATTGGATGGATGGGTGGGTGGGTGGATGGATGAATGGATGGATGGATGGATGGATGGATGGATGGATGGATGGATCAATGAATGTATGGGTGGGTGGATGGATAGATCAGTGGGTGGATGGATTGATGGATCAATGGATGGTGGGTGGATGGATAGAGAGGAGGACAGACAGATGGATGTGCATTTTGTTTACTGCAGCTGGCCATGGGTTTGTCTTTTCTTCTTTTTTTTTCTTTCTAGGGTAGAGTTTTAATTTTTACACCTTTCTAGAAGGATGTATAGCATGGTAAAATAGAGAATGAAATGTCTGGCATTCTTGTGCTGCTATACTTTTGGTTTGATGAGCTGTCCATGACATGTACAATAAGATGGAGATAGAAGACGTGGCAGGTCTGTAGTTTTAGGGACACCTAGGCTTATTCCATCATCTGCCTGGCAGTTGCAACAAAAGCCAGATCCAGGTCAATGAGGTATTCTGAGATTGGTCACATGATCGAGAGATTTTTGCTCCCATGCTGATTTGTATACATATAAGCTCTGAGCTTAGCAGGCAGTTCATGACCAATGATGAGCTTTCAGAGATCTTAATAAGCCTGTGCCTGGGTGACGTTTTTTCAGTCATGTGACTGACCTTGAAATACATGTACATCGTTTAGAGCTGATAGTTCTAGTAAACTCTCTTTTTTATCTGTGAAGAAAAATCTCCAGCCAGAGCTTTTTTGTCCTATTATTCGGATAGATAGACAAAGGAGTAGAGAATGGTGAGGTTTGTTGGGACGCTGGACTGCTGTTAAACCATAAAATTTTGGTGTGTTCGCACAAAACAGAATTAAGAATATGCACTGGAATTGAACATGCAAACAGTAGTATGACAGTCATGATGGATTTCTAGTGAGAAATACCACATATTTTATGCAAACATAAATTACCATCAGTTTTAAAGAATATGTACAACTCCTTTCCCTGACTGTCCTACTGAAGCAAATTTTGAAAAAAAAAAAAGAAGAAGAAGAAAGAGGAAAGAACAGAGTAGAAAGAAAAAGAAATGCAGATTATTATTTTATAAGAACATAAATCGGTTTCAAATGGTAGATGTAGTGAGTTACATCCCTCTGGCTCAAAGATAGTGTGAGTTTATGAGCCATTTTTTCAGCCAGTTAAGTTATTTCCCTTTTCCCGAGTACATGTACAAAAGATATAAGATTAGTATTGTAAAGAAGAAAAACAGTCACTTTTGGAAGTCATTTACAGAAGAAATCATAGACCAGTTCAGCATCATTTTTTGCATGCTCTTATAGGGTAAGAAACTTGTTTCATTGGGCAAGTACTGAATCTCACGTATATATATGTATAGTCTGAGACTGGACACAATGACTATCCTAATGTAAAATAGCACCTTTGAAATGAGAGGGAAAATGCCCTCTCCAGTGTTACAGTTTTCCATTGTTTTTTTAATTTATTTTTTAAATTTTTCTTTACAGCCTCTATTTTTTCATGTTTGTGTAACATTTTTTTGTTATTTTCTTTCAGTCTAAAGCCCTCTTTTGGGGGGAGGGGGGAGAGAGGGGAAAGGGCTCTATGAATATATCTCCTCCTCCTTTTTTCTCCCAGCCATAGCACAAAGGCCTACTCCTCTGCTGAATTGTGGAAATCCCCAGCAATTACCACATTGTTAAGTTCCTATCTTCCTCTTGAAAACTGGGCCCTAGCACTTCATGACTCAGCCCAATCTTGACTTGTGCCTGAATTGTCCCTGCTGTACATCTTGTCAATTTTAAGCTGTGTTGTACATGATATACTCACTTGCAGCATAGGACGTGTAATAAATACTGATTGTCCGTCACAATCCTTTTTTTTGTTCTGTATTGTATGTAGTCCTAAAAAAGGAGGATTTCCTCGGCTTATAGTGCATGTTGGTGATGTCTCCATCTGCTCTTCCTCTTATTTTTTAACTGTCAAGAGTTATTTTACCACCCACTATGCACACCCAGAATCTCCAAAATATATTCACCTTTATCCAGGAAGGCCAGATGTCAGACTTTCCTACCCAAGAAGCCAGGGGATCAAGAGCCACTGAAAAAAATGTGCTGAAAAAAAAAACAAACCAGTCTTTTAATCTTTCCCATCTGCCAGTAGAATTCAAATTTTGAACACACGATGCAAGATTTTCACCCACAAGCAGATGCCTAACCCCTTGGCCATGGTGACCAGTGGTCATGGACAATCCTCGGTTGCCCAGTTTTGATTTCAAGGCATTGTGAAAATGGGAAGGGAATTTAAAAAATGTTCAACTGTGATCCGCAAAATAAGTATGTATTTGGATGGATAGATGTACAAACTATAGAATAATGGTAAACATAAAATATGCCCTGCTTATCCAAACGTTTGTCTCGCTCTTGTCTCTCTGTCTCTTTCTGTGTCTCCTTTCCCTCTGCGGGTTGTTTGCTGTCTCCTCAGAGGTCCTGTCTGACAATTTCACATAATGGTCTGTCAGCTCTGATAAAATTCATGGACACCCCAGTAACAATGATAACTAGGAGATCAGGAAGCCAAGGGTGTTGTACTATCCTCCTGACTTTCTCATGCTGGAAGTATTTTATTCCTCAAAAAATGTCTCAACTCAGCAACAGTTGTGAACTGTTAATTCAGTGAAACATAAAACACTGCCCAGTTTAACACTTTATGGTCACTTCTGTACAAAAATGGCACAGGTCAGACATACACCAATATGCACTGATGTTTTATGGTATTCTTGAGCATGGGAGCCATTTGCTTGTTAATTTCATTAAAAGTGGTGTAACTCATCAAATGTCTTCTTTGTGCTGTAAACAGTTTTTTTTTGTGTGTGTTTGTTTTTTTCCTTGTTCTCAATATCTCAGTAGTACACATCCTGAAAAATGACCTATAGGACTGGAGGGTCAGTGCGTCTCGGGGAGTCCTCGTGTCACCTATGTCCACATCATGTTAGACTGTACCAATTTGCACCAAAATTGGCTTATTTCTTCTGACCATAGATCTATTGAAATAAGCCAATTTTGGTGCCAATTGGTACAGTCTGACATACAGATATAGGTGACGCGAACACCCACCGTGACGCATTGATCCTCCAGTCCTATATATGCCATTGTCGTGGAGTAGTGACATAATGAAAGTATGTGGAAGAGACAGGCTCTTATTTTCTTTCTCTACCTATCAACTCTCTCTTCTCTTTGATTTTATGAACATATACGACAATTACACCTACTAATTTTTTTACTGTATCATATTGTATTTTAGTCTGGCTTTTCTGCCTGTAATGGAAGCTGTCTTAGCTCTGACTTTTTACACCATTTGGGGCACTGGCAAACTTTTTTTGCTCTTCTCACTTTGGCTCCTGAATATTCCTGGCAGGGCCTGTCTACGTGATTGTATACTGTATAAACTTTTATTTAAAAAAAAAAAAAAGAAAGAAAGAAAAAAGGTAGAATACCATGGCTTAAAACTTTTGATGTTGACCATAATCCTTTCTTGCTGACTTTGTTATACTGTGTTTTTTGTATAACCTGTCAGTGCTAAATTGTGGAACGCATTGTTTGTCTGTAAATGGTGGAGATGAGAATCTGTGTTTACTATTGTTTTGCATTTGCTCTTGAACATGAAATTGCCACCAAAGCTTGTAAGTCACCTCATGTGTTTCTTTCTTTTCTTTTTGTTTGTATTTTCTCCTTCTTTCTCTTTTTTTTTTTCTTTTCTTTCTTTTCCGTACACACTTATTTTCTTTGCTCTTCTCTTCTTTTCTCCACTTTCCTCATCTCCACTTCCCATCCTCTCTTCTTTTCTTCTCTTCTCCTTTCTGTTCTCCTTCTTTTCTCTTCTCTTCCCTCTTTTCTGTTCTCTTCTTTTTCGTTCTTTTATTATGTATTTCTTTTCTAAAAAAACTTTCTTTTCTTTCTTGCTCTGTCTTTCTTTCTCTGTCTTTCTTTCTTTCTTTTCCAGAATCTTTGGTAGGTGTTCCAGGATTGGCTTTTGTGTGCATGTCGTTGATAACTTGCCTTCTTGTGTCTTCTCCAGGTGGGTGTCTTGGATGCCAACGGTGAAATCAAAGGTTTTGGTGGGGATCAACAGTCTTCTTCCAAACGTAAGTTACTTTTCAGTGTACCTTTCAACACTCCACGCTTTTCTTTGTTCCTGATGATAGTTTTATGTCATACTGTGTAATATTTGTCACTTTACTTCATTCTGTGTATTATCTTTGATTTTGTGTCATTTCTGTGAAATGATTCTTTCAATTTATATCATTTTCTATGTCTGTCAGTTTATGTCATTCTGTGTCTCTTCTGTCCATTTATGTATTCAGTGTTTCCTCTGTCAGTTTATGTCATTCTGTGTATCTTCTGTCAATTTATGTCATCAGTGTATCTTCTGTCAGTTTATATCACTCCATATACATGTATCATCTTAGAGTTTACAAGCTATATAAGTTTTAAGAAGAAGTTAAGATATCTATCAGAGGGTTCATTTAGACACCCGAAGTTCCACTTGTCAGGAGTTTGACAGTTATAAGGTTAAAGGCAATGAGATAGCACTGTGAGAAATGAAGTCCATGTAAGATAAGTTAAAGAGCTGTAGTGAACACCAGCAAGTCGTGGGTCAGACTGACAGGTGAAGTGGTGTCTTTTATCTTTTAGCTTCTGATGTGATCCTGTCAAATGCAAGGGTAGCAGTTATCTGAGAAGTTGTTGTTTTGTTGTTTATTTTTCATGTTTTCCTTCATAAAGATACAGCTCGTAGCAAATTCTCCTATTTATTTTGGTATTTGGCACATTAAAAATATAGGTCTAGTGCTATCTTAACTGTTTTTATTTTTTTTCATGCCTTCCTACCTAGGGAGCCAACATGTGGTACTTAAGATTGCTAATTCCTCTTTTCCTAAAGTTTGCAACTTGGCCCTTTTGACTACAGGGCTAGGAGATATCTTAACTGATTTTTTTTTTTTTTTTTTAATTTCATGTTGTGCTACCCAGAAATCCAACATGTAGCACTCTCGATTGCCAATTTCCTGTATTAAGTTTGTGTTTGGCTCTTTTAACTACTAGGCCAGCAGATATCTTAACTGTTTTGCGTTCTGATGTCTTCCTCCCCAGAGATCCAGCTTGTAGCCCTCCCCATCGCTAATTCTCCCAACAAGATGTCCCCTCACCTCCTACCCAAACCATCCGTCACATCACAGGTAAGAATCGTCTCGTCTCATCAGTCTCAGATTCTCACTGAAGTCACTTCTTGTCGGCCTCTGAGAATCTTTTTCATATCAGAGTTTAAGATAGATGTTTGCTGATACATTTTCAGCATTTTTTCATTCATTTTTCAGTAGTCATTATTCACTAGTTCATGTGTTTTCATCGAGTCACATTTTTTCTCTCTCTCTTTCTCTTCTTTTCTCTCTCTCTCTTTCTGTCATCTTCTCACTCTCTCTCTTTTACTCTCTCTCTTTCTCTCTTCTTGTCGTTCTCTCACTCTCTCTCTTTCTTTCTTTTTCTCTTTTTAAAATCATTTTCACTATGAATAGAATGTTGAACTATGTTCTGTAAAAGAAATTAACAAAGTCTCACAATGCATTGATTTCAAAGGAAAATTCCCAAGAAAGTAAAGTTTTATGTGAGCAAGTTGTAAAGTCTCTTGGCATTGCTGTCAGACTTAATGCAGCTCTTACATTTCTGCTTTTATAGTCAACTCTATCATCTAAGTGATCGCAGGATAATATGTCATCATTCATTCTATTCCGTGTCATTCTTGAATTTTCCAGTCAGCAATAGAGGGACTCCGTATGTAGAGGTGATAAGAACCAGTTCATGTGTCCCGCCCAAAAAAATACAGTTAAATGTTTATTTCATAATAATGGGAAGAAACCAATCTGATCTCCAGGATGATGTATGGTCATGATGAGTGTAATTTAAGATAAGATAAATATTCTTTGCCCTCAAAAGTATATTCCATTCGCAGTGGGAGGCCACTGTGCAAAGCTTTATGACTTCCCTTGGCCAGACAAACAGTATAAAGAGGAAAAGAAATCCTTTTACTTCATGTTATTCAAAAACCTGATCATCAAAAAATTAGATTAAATTACAAGAAGAAGAAGAAAACATTTCTTAATACTTTTTTTTTAAAATAAATTTTCATGATATATGTTTCAGGCAAAGGGTGCAAAGGTAATGATTTTTTCCCTCCTTATACTGCTTTTATACAACACCTGTTTTGTCAGGCAGAGGAAGTAATAGGGCTGTGCACAATGATCTACCATTGGCATTACGTAGTATATATACACTCAAGTGCATACAGACAGAAGTATCACAATAATTAGTATTGGAACAAGACAGACTGAAGAATCACTGCCTCAGCTTGATTGAAAAAAGGGATGGTCCAGTGAACAGCAGAAACAAGAGGAACACAAATGTGTGTGGAGTTCATACTGATGAACATAGATAGGTTACAACTGTGCTATGGCCATGGAGCAATGTCAAAAAAACTGGGCCGCCATGTTGACCAGAACGGTTTCTATTTTTTGTTTTGTTTTTTTTTGTTTATTTTTCATTTTCCTCTGTTGCTTCCATTGTTAACTTTTTTATCTTGTTGTCCTGTCTATCTCAGAAATTCCATTTTTTTTTTTTTTTTACTTCAAAAGGATTTGACAATTTTCATGACAGAAGTTGGTACTGTGCCCCTCTTCTATAACCTGGGCATTTCAAGGCCCACAGAGAATATGATAAACCGTCTAATGTAAACTCCATGAATTGATCTAACCAATGACAGTCATGTGAATTTCATGTGAATTGTTTTTCTGAACAGATCATGAGCTCTCCGGTCCGGCCACAGGTCATACAGGTAGATGCCAACTCTCCCTGGTCAGCAAGGAAAAGAGCATCAGATTACTTTGATTCAGATTATTCAGACGGGTATGTGTGTTTACAGCATAATCATGTTTGCACTGTGTTTTAGTTGTTATGATTTCAGTCAACCCTGAAAGTGTCAAAAAAAAATTTTTTAAATTCGAGAACAGCAAAATATCTTTATTCACACCAAATATATCTCATTAGGAAAATATGCAATATGCTTTTAGACTAGTGTATTGCGAGTATCATGTTGCTACCCTGTATACTGTTCAGAGGGCAATGAGTCATTATTTCAGCCAGCTATGTTATTTCCCTTTGCCAAGTGCAAGCAGGATAAGATAAGTATTGCAAATAGGGAAATAATCAGAGACAAATTGAAGATATGGGGGAGAATTTTTTTCTCTCTCTCTCTCCCTCCCTCTCTCTCTCTCTCTCTCCCTCTCTCTCTCTCTCTCTCTCCCTCTCTCTCTCTCTCTCTCTCCCTCTCTCTCTCTCTCACTCTCTCTCTCTCTCTCTCTCTCTCTCTCTCTCTGAGGGGGTGGGGAATACCAAATGAACACAAAAAAAGAAAATGATAGGATAATGGGGACAAGGGGAAATTTTATTTATTTTTTTTTTAAACAAAAACCCGTTGAGATAACTGCCTCCAGGAGGTTTACAGACATAGATCTATATAGACTGCATTTGGAAAAAAATCACTTTTTCTGATTAGTTAAAACATGAGTAATGGAAAATTCTAAAATATTTCAGCATATGCTGAAAGTGAGATGCGACACGATGAAATCAGGCTCTCATCAAATTTTGAGCATATGGAGTTATTGGTATCACTCTAGAGATCATATGTCAAAAATTTTTTGCGCTTCCTTAAGAAGAAGTTGAGATATTGGCATTTAAAGATGAGAGGGTGACATGTTGCTGTAGCTGAATTTAGTGAGAAAATGGCAGATCACTGTTGTTCATCCTTATTAGGCCATGCCACTAAATTGCAATTTTGAGCTTTTGCTCAATCTGTTTCAGCAAATTTAACTCTGAAATGCATTTTTAGATTGATATAGAAGGGTTTTTTGAAGAAAATAAAATTGTGTTCAAAATTTGTTGACTGTTGAAAGACACACAATTTCTCCGGTCGCCTCAGTTTGCCGAGCACCTGATTTCATCGTGTCTCATCTCAAATGTTTTCTGTTTTCAGCGTGATAGTTTTTTCATACATTTTTGCTTCTTTTATTTCAAATTACAAGAGAAAAAGTAATTTTTTCTTTCTTTATAGTGCTTGTATTGTGTATACCTCGTGTATTTGGCAAACAGAAGTAACTTAGCTGACTGGAAAAAAAAACGGCTACTATGATTAGATTCCATGAATTACCTCTTAGGCATGCTTAATGTTAATGGCTCACACTTGCAGGAAACGAGGCAAAAAAGGTGACAAAGGCGGGAAAGGCTTGCGGCATTTCTCTATGAAAGTGTGTGAAAAGGTCCAAGCCAAGGGAGTGACCTCATATAATGAAGTGGCTGACGAACTGGTGGCCGAGTTCAGTGATCCCAGACATATGATGTCCTCCTCTGTGGATCCTTTCACAGTAAGAACTCTACTGGCCCTCATTTCCCTTTCTTCCACCAGATCTTACCCCCATCTCAGTTTTCTTACAATTTAGCGCTTATTTCAAGTACTTATAAACATGTAACATATAGCCTTTGCATTTGACTTAATATTACTGTCGTCATTCCTTTTGGTGCAGGCAAAAATGTGATGAAAAATGCAAATACATTGTGTACTATTACTTTCTGAGCAACAATATTCAAACATGCATAGACAGTAGTCATTGCTTCTGCACTGTACTCAGATCACACGTTATGGTTGAAGGATTGTTATGTAAACGTTAAACATACAGAGTTGGAATCTTAAGATAAATGAAATCTTAAGTCAGGATCTTCAGATAACAGAAAAGAACCTGGCCAGTTTCTAAAATTTTTTGTAATTCTTACAATTTCTAGTGGAAAAGCACCCATTATTGACAAAGAGAAATGTCATGTAATTCCTGAGAAATTATTTGTAAGTCTCAAATGCAGGTTAATTATTGTCCATCTAGACTTAATGAAAAAAGAAGACCTGATATGAGTTTACAAATGGGGAATTACGTATGGCTATATCAGAAAAGGTGAGAAAAGATTCTCAGCCATAATGGAAATGTATCTTTTTTCAGCCCTATGACCAAAAGAACATTAGGCGAAGAGTTTATGATGCATTGAATGTTCTGATGGCCATGAACATCATATCTAAAGAAAAGAAGGAGATTCGATGGATTGGCCTGCCCACAAATTCAGCTCAAGAATGCCAGCATTTAGAGGTGAGCATGATTCCATAGTAGGAAGGTTTAAAAAAAGACAGTTTGTGGTGTCGGTGGTCTGGTTATTGGATCGTCAAACTTTGAATCAAATGTTATGGGTTCAGACAGTCAAGAGATCCTTACAGTTTGTCCTTGGGGAAGACAATTGACACAGCTTTGCTGACTCTACCTATGTTACAATGTGTATCTGACGACAAACAGAGAACGTTGTTGTTGCATTTATGGAGATTTGAGCGCCTAACAGACAGGGGGCATTGTATGCTTTGCGGAAGGCTGAAAGCACATATGAATGTCTCAGTTGGGTTTGCTGGGGTAATAGTAACATGTAAAATGTTGTAGACCTGTGCAGGATGGAAATAAGTGTTACATCAGAGCATTCTGATGCACTCTGCAGAAGTGCAAATGTAAAATGGCTTTAGAAATAAAGTGTAAGGTTTTTGGAACAAGTTTACCCAGTCGGGTCTTATGTAAAAGTTTAATTAGCACCAATCAGTTTGGGGAATTCCAATGTGCAAATTAGTTCAACATCATTAGAATGCTACCTCACATTTAGTAAGGATATGCATAAAAAAAAAAAAGAAATGGATGCTGCTGTGTTTGGTTCCATGCACCATAAGCTTGCTGGTGCTTCAGTATATAATTACTCAAAAATTTTATAACATTGTCTCTTTTTTCGCATTCACAGGTTGAAAAACAGAAAAGAATTGAGAGAATAAAGCACAAAACACAGCAATTGCAAGAACTTATATTACAGGTAGGCATCAGAGTAAGCAAGACTGACTGTGACTTTGTTCAAAAGAGGCATAGTGCTGAGGTGTAAGATTTCACCCTTCCATGAAGACCTCAGCCCAGATGTAAACATTGCTCTGCTTTGCTACAGCTTTGGCCCATAATGAATGGGTTGACCAATCATAAGCCCATTCTGTTGCATTCTCTGTGATAATGAATTTTATTAACTTTGGAAACCAAATACAATGTACGAATATTCCTTTAACCAGAACTTGTGGCTTTATAGATAAAATATCAGAAAGTGGATGTGAAGGATTCAATTAATTATGAATACTTTAATGGAAAACTTGCTGGCTGCCAAAGAATTTATAGTTGATATTATGATCTAATTCAAATCTTTTCCTTATAACAAGTGAATTTGTGTTTTTTTTATGCTAAAGCTGACCTTATCTTGTCTTTCTTCCAGCAAATAGCGTTTAAAAATCTGGTGCAGAGAAACCGAGATCTAGAAAAGTCACAGGGTCCACCAGCCTCAAATTCTGCCATTCAGCTGCCTTTCATTATCGTCAACACAAGCAAGAAGACTGTCATTGACTGTAGTATTTCTAATGATAAGTAAGTAGCCACGGATTGGAGGATTTATTGTAAAAAGTCGGTGCCCATAGACGGTTGTATTTCTGAAGACAGTGCATGTCCTCTCTCTCTAGTATTGGTAATGACAAGTGAGGAATGGAAATGCATATTGTCAAGGCAGTTCCTTTGCCTATTTTCAGTTTTCAAGTTCCAACAATGCTGAGACGACTGGGAAATAAATTACCCTTTTCACGTCACGCCGTCCTAGTATTGAGCGGCACCAATCACAACCTCTGTTATCGTGTCGTGCAAGTCTTGAGCGTACTGTACCGCAACTTTCCACGTCACTCTGCGCGAGTATTGAGTTTCAGAGTTTCATATTTTTTTTTTTACGTTGTAGCATTGATGTGCATTATTTTTTTGAAAGTAACATTACTATAATATTTCAGCTGGCAAAATATGAAATAGAAAGAGTCACAAAAAATTTGTTTTTGTGTGTTACACATTGTAAGAAAATGTCACCTCAACCCAAAATGGTGCGTTTTAAAGGGAATTTCTATCCAAAATCAGTACGCCAGTACGGGCAAGGCGCAATGTGAAAAGGTTAGGGTGTCATCTGTTTCACTTGAGAAAAGAGAATGGATAAAAACAGTCAGTGATGATATGGTAGTGAGTCATGTAAGAATTTTTTTTTTTTTTTTTTTAATTTTAAGAAAAAAAATTCTCAAAAACCAAAACCATTATGTTCTCTGCCATATTTACAAAGGAAGATTTGTGCTACCCATTTCCTCTTTGATCTGAAAGAAGAAAAATATGTCCAAAGTCTGGTTTCATCAATACTGAAATGCACAAGATGTAATCAAAAACTCCAGTTGTTTCAAGACTTGAATCTGATTATTTCATACCATTTGCATTTCCTCTCCAAGAGCTCATTGATCATATTTCTATTGAAAAGTAATTAATTGCCTATTGACTGGAGTACTTTTGATGATGAGTGTGTCTATTCAGTCTCCTGCCTCATGCATTGTTAGAAGCTTAGCCTGCCAAAGCCTAATCTGTTAGCTCACAGTTACAATCAGTGACGTTTTTAGCTATTGAAGTCCTATTGTAGTAACACTGAACATACAGTACAGTATATTGCCCAGATTAAAAGATTATTCTGACTTTACACACTCGTGGCAGTTAATAGGTTTTTACAGATAGGTACAAAGAGTGAGAAAGTGAGAGAGAGATAGGTGTGTTGGTTAGATAGATAAGTAGGTAGCTAGGGAATTATTGATAGAAGGGCAGACAGGAGGATGGGTGATTGATTTTTGATAGACTGATCAATTCTTTCAGTGTTATTGTGAAGAGCTATCATCTGTGTCGCTCATTTTAATTAAGTGATCAATATTTCTTTCCATGATATATATATATATCCATAAAAATTTTGCAATAAACCTACAGTATGTACTCTTTTTGCCACTGCAATCCTAGTATTGTCTTTCAAAGGCATTCAGCTGGTCATTCATTCTTGAATTTGTGCATTTTTTTTCCTTGTCAGATATGAATACCTCTTTAAATTTGATAACACCTTTGAGATCCACGATGACATAGAGGTCCTCAAAAGGATGGGCATGGCCTTTGGTTTGGAGCGAGGACAGTGCACAGCACAGGACCTGGCTCGAGCAACCAAGATGGTGCCCAAGTCTTTAGAACCCTATGTTTTAGGTGAGTTGATAGAGAAAAGGGGAAAAGCGCAACACTGGCAGTAATTTAAAAAAACGGTTTGGTGGTGTTTATTTTTGGTTTCTGTTTTAATTCTTTCTTGTTAAAGGTAATTGAACCACAAAAAATAAATAATTTCATGTGTATCCTCAAAATATTTCAACCTCCAGAAATCTTGTTGAAGAATACAGGTTCTTCACCAGTGACAAGACTCTTTAGTTAAAGTAGCAAATGCATAAGTGAGAAGGATGCACACACCTTTGTGTTATATTGAGTAAACTGTCACCTTGGTAATATACTTGGATGATATCTACACTTTGGCCAGTTCAGATTGTACTTTTGCTCAAGAAAAAGATAAGCATATTGTACCAAGTTGATTTTTTGATGTCATTCTTTTTATATTGTGCGCCCTATTATATTTACAAGACTGTCCATGTGCTGTCTACTCCTTCATTGTTTCTTAAGTCACAGAAAAAGAACTAGAAAAAAAAAAATTACATGTAAAATGTAGTGTCATCCATACAACAGGGGATGTAACGGAAAGCTCCCAAATTTCTCATAATTTCACTCTTGTCGTGATGCTGACCCTTTTTTCTGTATTTGTGAGAAAATGGGAAAAAATTTGTTTGTTCAGTTGTAATGCCATTTCAGACAATTTTTATTAGCAGGATAATGGAATGGTAGTTTTGAATAATTTTTGCATTAATAGAAACACCATGAATTGACTTCAGTCTGACTTACACCAAAAGGTCAGCACCATGACAATTATAAATCTGAACAGTTATTGCTGCTGAATATTTCCACTCCATCACCCTAGCACAGATATAGATGATTAGAAGATGTGATATCAAAATTTCTCTTGTGCAGATATGGCCAACAACTCCACACCCTTCCAGTCCAGCGCAGTCAGGCCGATTGATCCGACATCTGCCACAGCTCAGCAAGCAAGGTAAGAACAGCTGGGAATAAAGAAGTCAGTGTACATTAAGTGTGACAGTCATAAAATCTTATGTGTGCAGTACATAGTCTAAATGTGCCTTTCTCACAGTGTAATGCTTGTATTACATTTACTCAAGTTATATCAAATAAAACGTAAGTTTGATTTGTACAGTTTCTAAGGCTCGTGTATTACTGAGAAAATTGTAATGTTAGGGGGAAATTGGTTACATTTCAGTTTATACCAAGTTTTGTTGGATGATGTTTGGTTAAGATTTTCAATCTAATTTAATGTGCATCAGATTGGCATCAGTAGATCAGCCACTTGTGAAAGTGGAGGGACAGTGGTAAGAACAGATGAAGATAGGTACGCATAACACACAGCATGACATCAGTTTTGATTTTCTGAGCAATACATTTTTATTTTTGCTTTCGTTTGGAAGGCAAGTGTTAATGTGACGTTATAGATGTTTCAGTTCTACATACTGTTGCAAATACAGCGAGGAGTGAAAAATTTTCTGACTTTTTATATAAAAGCTGATCAACATCTTGATATTAATATGAGCCAAGAATGTTATTTGACATTTTCAGCCAATTCTTTCATTTGGCATTCAATATGTGATGTTGGTGGCCCAATCGTTAGGCTGTCGGACATGATATCAGAAGTTTCCTGCTCAAATCCTGATGGGGCCTGACATTTTGTCTTCAGGAAAGACAATTTTCACACTTTTCCCAACTCGATCCAGGTGTAAATGGGTACCTAACTGTAGATAGATTATTATTGTTAGACTGATCAAGGATTTTAGCACCTAACAGGCAGCTGCCTCTCAGTATTCTTGGAAGGTATACGAATGTCTCCATTGGGTTTGTGGAAATAATCATGGATTGTAGAGCACTTGGAGGGTCTACTGTATGGGAATGAGCACAATACAAATGCTCTCTAGTAATGCTCTGTATTTAATTCCTATACCTCCTCTTTTTTCAGATTTCAGCAGCAATCTACCTCCCAGTCCACCTCTACCGCACTGTTTGGAATGTCCGACAAGGTCGAGGGAGAGATTTTCACAGCCCTGTCCCGCCAGTCCAGCTCGGGTTCTTACGACCAGAACTCCCGTGGGGCCACTGACACACCTTCTGTCGGTTCTGATGATGAGGACTCAGATTCTGAAGACTCCAGCCATGTAGATATGGGATGACTTGTGTTGTCTTCCGGCAAGTTTTCATTTTGAAAGCATGTTTGGTGCAGTTTGAAGACAGGATGGAGGGTGGGACATTGAGGCTACTATTTATCATTGATGATTTTGGTTATTATTTGTCATGAATATGTGGAAATTAGGATGAAAGGGGAGGAGATGGTAGCATGAGGGCTACCAAACTTTCGCCATTAGTCAAATATCCAACTTTCTGGTCATTACCAACTTTATTCTTTTGCTGGTCTGCCAGCTGAGCCTTTTTTTTTTTTAATTATCTTTTCTTTTTTTTTTTTTTAAAATGTGATACAGGCCTCACACGAGGAATTAAAAAACAGAAGTATAATAGTTTCCACACATGGTTTCACGCATTAAGTTTATATTAGTATTCGCCTGAAATCTTCATTTCAATTAGATCAGAGAGCCAGGTTAATTAGGCTATTGTTCTGCAGCTTGTTCATATTGTCTAGAACACGCAGTTCGTAGTATTAGTTTCTCAAACCTGGTAATGTTCAGACATGTGATCGTGTGAAAGTTGTTAGTTGAAAATCCAGTCAGGAATCCTGTGACAGAAATAAATGATATGGCCATTGTCTGAGAAAAAACTGACGAAAAGACTCATGCAAGAGGAGAGAAGTTCTGACCACAATTTAGATGTAGATCTAGACAATCTAACCCACATTCCCATTTAGAAAACGAATAATGACTGCATAGAGCATGTGCTGCTGCTGCTTTTTTTTCTTTTCTTTTTTTTTTAACAAAACTTTTTTTTTATAATAGGAAAGCTATTGTTAACTCAGATTCTAATAAAACTTCGCAAAGCTGTGTTAGCATAGCACTGGTAGGCCAAGTTTTCTTGTCTTAAAATGATGTAACTGATCTGCACCATTTGATCAAATAAAATTTTCAGATTTTTTCCATCAAAACAGTTTGACATCCCTGATACATATTTTTGTTTTTTCTTTAGGATAATGAAAGAATGTATTGTACAAGGGATCCTTGTAAATGTGGCAGGGAGCATCATGTAAGTTTTAAGATGAAACAAAAAAAAAGAAAAAATTGATTCAATACCATATGAATGTATTTCTACTCCCAAACAGCAGACCCATATCAGACTAAGATTTTATAGCTGTGGCAGCATTGAACTAATATTCCCCTCTCATTGCTTCTTTCATATACAGGATTTCCCATATCACCTCAGTTTGGTAGACTGTAGACCTCAACATTACACCATTTGTTCGTACAATGTCAGAAGAAGTGACAGAAGAGGTCAGCAAAGCAAGATAAACTCGGACATCCTCGAGAAATTGCCAAGTGTTGAGAGAAGAGACAACAGACTGCCAGTGACAACTGTGTTCACCAATCATCCGACTGTCTCCTGCAGTGTTTTTAAAAATTTTTTTATATAACATCTGTTCTCTTGGCAAACAAAGGAAGACCCTGTTGTTATGTAGTCGGTCATTATTTTTGTAATAGTATTAGTCTGAAGTCTTCATTTCATTAGATCAGAGAGCCAGGGAGTGTTTGTTTGTCAGTTTTGCAGTGTGTTGTCTGACATTCTGAACTTGCTGAAAGAGTAGATATATCCTTCAGAATCAGATCATTTGTACGATTGAAATTCATACCACCAGTGGAGAGTTTTGTTTATTTGTTGTTCTTCGGCTCATTTTTCATTATTTATTACTGAAACACAATAGAACCTTGTTTTTGGAGCAGCCAACTGTGAATGGCATATGAGATGCAACATAGTGAGATCAGGCGCTTGTCAGACTGGAGAAATTGTGATTTTTTCAGCAGTGAGTGAATTCTGAATGCAAATGTTTATTTTATACAGATTCATTCTATGTCCATTAAAAATGCTATTTGGAGTTGAATTTGTTAAAATATTTTTCCTGATAATCTAAAAATTTTTTATTTAATGACGTAACCTGGGGTTAATCAAATTGACATGCAGTTTTCTCACTAAAGTTCTCGCTGCAGTGGTAGATCACATCATCTTGAACTGCCAGTATTTCGACTTCTTTTAAGGGGAACAGAAAGGGAAATGAACAGGCTTTAATATGATACTAATAGCTCACATGCCCAAAAAATGAGTAGTGCCTGATGTCATCGCGTTGCTTTTCATATTTTTTTTTGAAGTTTGGTTTTTACTTTTTTTACTTTCTTTAAAAAAAAATGCTGCTGTAGGCAGTAGTCATATACATCAGCTGCAAATGTATTGACTTTTCTGATGCTTAGAGAAGAATGCTAGAACATACCACAGTATTTTCTGGTTTAATAGGGCATAGTGTTATCCAGAGGTTCACTGTGTTCTCTCAAGCTGGAAGTACATCATAGCAAAGTACAGTAACCTGGGGTCAAAAATCACATGCATGCATAATATCTAGGACTGGTGGATTATGATTTTCCTTGTTGGCTTTCCCTCAATTTTGCTAGTAAAAATCACCTTGATTTGAGTGACGTCCAGTGTCAATGACAAAATTCCTCTGATTTCTCCAACATCGTTGCAGTCAAGTTATGTACTTTATTTCAGCAAAATTGTTCTCTAAACTCTTTACATTTTGTCACATGTGAAGCAGGGAAAAGTGTATGTGATCTTTATAAAGCTTTCAAATGAAGCTAGATCTACATGATAGCAGTCTTTCTCTGGGGTTTCTCACTGTTCAAGCCTTAGTGATATCAGTGGGTTCTCGTTCCCCTGTCCTTCTTAGTAAATAATGTCTTTCTCTGTTCTGTGAATTTTTTGCTGGTGAAGTGATGAAACCTCACAGCCCACAATTTTTTTGGATAACGGTGGTTTTTTTTTTGCTTAATATCTTCTCTCAGCCTATCTTAACAGTGTCTCAAGAATAGGCAGTAAAATTAGTAATGGAAATTGTGACAGATACTTAATATAAGAAAAAAAAATTGTACATTGGCCACCCGATATCTTGGCGTGATTTTTTCTCTCCTGTAAAATTTTCCTTTCAGGGGTTATGGGGTTTCATCGCTCCATCAGCGTATATGAGATACCAGTTTTAGTCGTAACCTGACAACTGACTTTGAAATAGAGGCTGTTTTGTCACTGCTCCATGATAGTGGACATAGATCTTCTTCTGTGCTTTTGGGATATGGGGAAGAAACTGTTTACAGCACAAATCATTTCATGAGTAAGGCTGGTATGATATCTGTTGGATTAGTACATTATTCTGTTGGCAGACATCTTTTTTTTATGACACAGTCTCATAGCTTTCATACTAGCAGTGCCACGAGATTTAAGTCTCAGTGTGATGTATGCCATTATTGTAAAGCAGTGAGATGATTTGAAGTTATAAGAAAGACTTTTCAATCCAACTGCCTTTCAATACAGCATCCTAAGAATGTACTGACAAGTACAACTGGCTCAGAACAAGAAGAATAGGTCAAGTCGGGCCTTCTGAAGGCTGAAAGGTTACTTTAGGTTACTATAGAAGAATCTGAAAATAGAAGAGGAACACACATGTGCCAATAAAAGCAATGGTGAACACCACACCTCGTGTATGAGACATCTTGTTTCCATATTTTAGTAGTGATCTCAGGGCATTGTAGGACATTAAATGACATTAAATTCTATTATACTGCATTCTATCTACCAGCATGCCTAAACTGCAAAAGTAGGTGGGTTATGTTTGACACAGTTTAGCTACCTTCATCAGATGACATTATTCTGTCGTCATCACGTTACTTTTGGATGTGTTTTTATTCATTTGGCATTTACATCTCTCTGAATTGTGGAGAGTCACTCGGTGCTCTTTTCTTCATAGTGACAAAATAGTTTCCTCAGAAAGTTTATAGAGCATTTCTCTGTTGTAGTTGCTCATGAGTTCTGTAGGTGTGAATTTAACAACTTTTGTGTTTATACGATGCTTATTGAGTATAAGAAACTTCTATGCATTTTACAATCTATGTGATGACTGAGGAAAGGTATGTGGTAAAAAGACACCAGGGTGATGGTCCTTCGCAATCTTTTTTTTTTTGAAGAGGGTAGCACGATGTTTCATTTGTATGCTATACCTGATCCCTGTTTTAATAGGAAGCTAACTAGCAAACATCTCCAGACTACCACCATGTGTCTCATTCTGGCCAGTCAGGAAACTAGACAGTATCACACACCACAGCAAACAGTATCACACACCACAGCAAACAGTATCACACACCACAGCAGACAGTATCACACACCACAGCAGACAGTATCACACACCACAGCAGACAGTATCACA